>JAOVYW010053351.1:0-23708 GCA_025775045.1 Hiodon tergisus | reverse complement strand
ACCCCCGTGAACCATATAAAACAAAAATCAATTTGCCTTTAAGAGGGCTGATGACTGTTTCCGGAGTGCTGGGGGGATATGGAAGAGCTCACTGGGGAAGGCACTGAGTGTCAGGGGCAGCTACCAGTGGGTAGCGCCACGTTAGTCTGTATTTAATGTGTGGCCAAGCCTGGGCCTGAGCAAGCAGGAAGGACTGTGTTCTCCTCGCCTGATCGCCCCTCTGCTCTGTGGGTTTGGGCCAAAATACAGGGATGCTGGCTAAATTTGAAGAGATCGAAGAGACAGAGGAGTGGAAATGCATTTCCTTATTGCCAGAAAACAGTAAAGACTGGTTGATTTGAGGAGGTGTTTGAGAAACTGGGTTTAACAGTTATTTCCCCCTTTTCGAAAACATAGCTTGACGTGTCTCCATACTGTCTTAGTGGCCCCTAAAGTGATCTGGTGTAAAGACATTGGGACGTTTTGTTGCCAGGAAATTTGCAATATGAGCTAAAACATGTGAATATTGAGAATTCTATTCATTTTCTATTTATCTTTATAAAATTTACCACGCGCAATATTCATGATACATTTTGAAGGTTTGCACACCTAAGCTCTCAGTCTATAGCATAAAACATACCTACTTTAAAATTTTATCAAACGCCGATTACAAATTTCAAATAATTTCAGGCTTCCGAAAACAAAAAAAGAAAAACTTATTTAAAGAGATTAATTAGATCACTGCGACACAGCTGGCATCCAATGACAGAACCCTAACGTGGGACCAAGCAGCTGCAGAGCAAACCGCGGTGTTCTCCGTGTCGCAGGCCCGGCGTCACAGTTAATATTTAGTGAGTTTTGCCCCTCTGTCTCAGCTCCTGTGGCTTGCCAGGGGGAATGTGCGAGTCGGGGCCTGCTTGATTGGAGCAGACACAGCCATGTCCCATTACCCTCCCCATTGTCTTTTTATTTCACCCTGACCGCGAGAATATCCTTCCCGCTCCACACATGACACAGCCAGACAATCTGCCTCCCCCCTGGGCTACGCGGCTTTTGCCGTTTAACTGGACTGACAACACAACCAGCTGGGGACACAGACACGCACTAGCACAGTTGTGACGGTGGAGGGGTGTACGCACCGGGCCTGTTTTCGGGGGCGGGTAAAAACAAAACAAAACGAAACGGAGAAGTGAGAGTGAGAGAACGTGAAACTGAGAAAGCAGAGACAAAGGCCGCTTTTCCTTTGCTCTTCATTAGGCCGACACCAACTCCGGTGAAGGTGTTGCTTCCAGGGGTTGTGGGCTCACTGGACGCTGCCTGAAACAGGCTTTTAGTTTGTTTATTTTCCCGCTGATTGACTGGTGCCCATAGTTTAATGGATTCCACATTACAGAGAGCAAGGGACATACTTCATGCACCGATGCAACGAAGGGATCCGAACGGATTGCCAAATTGGCATTAAATCACAGCCCCTGGTAGAAAATGGATTTAGGATTGAATTTAAGATATGCAGGCAATTCTGTGAAGATCTGTTTTGTGGCAGCCCTAACAACATTCTGCCCTTCTGAAGAGCAACATTATAGGGAGAGGTGATGTAGCTTTGATCCGCTCTTACATTGTAAGATGTCACTGTGCTCTTTCATTCTCACTTCCGCACAAGTCATTTTATTTGTCGCTTTTGTTATTTTAGAAATTGTGACCTCGTTACTCCTGAGGTGAATTTTTCAAAAGCCTCATTTTTCAAAGGCTTGTGTGCACAAATCCTCATATTCTAATCCTGTGCAATCAAACGTGGATTACGACATCCATTGTACACGTTCATACAGAGAAAATAAAATTTGCTAGCTGGCTACAAAAAGTCATTACAAACAGTTACAGGTAAGTGGGATAAAATAAAATGCCAATAAAAAAGCATGCCATAACCTCTGAAGAAACCAGAACTGATTTACCTAAAATGTGGATATAAATCTGTCCTATACAATCAAATGGAATGATTCTATTCATATAGATTTATATAAACAGAACTATGTACGGAGGAAGCAGTTGCTGACAGGCAAGTACAAAAAGCAACAATTAGGCCTGAAACACCAGGCATTTGTTGCGGATAACATAAATTACAACATTAGGCTTAAAGTAGCTAACACAAATTGAATTAGCTAGCTAGCGTTATTAAAATTCTAACCCCTAGAAAAGCCTGGTTAAAGTATCCAATAGGTATTATAAAAATATAAGGTATATCAAAAATACCAAAAATTGAAGCCTTAGACATATGTTACTGTGCTACGACACATGTTTGCATCACAACACACATATCGATGTAAATCAATTTAATTAACGGTCGATTCAATAAAAAAAGCCAGTAGCAAGTAGATATATTTAAAAGTCATATGTCCAGCAAACGTACATAAATTACACAAACAAACGTTGACTTGTGCCAGTAGTATTTGCTTTTTTGTAGCTACGTCTTGCGAAATCGCCTGAACTTTGCACTTAATTATTGCCACAATTGAACTAGTTAAATCTGCTCTGACTGCTGCTTCGTGACACAAGTGGGTGTTTAAACTGAGAAATACCACGCACGAGTGAATACTCAGGTGTGAATAGGGACAGGTCGACTGGGTAAGCACCTTTGATAAATCCAACCTTGATTTTACCGACTATGAGCACAAATGTGTCATTTTTTCTGCATACTTGCTGATAAATGAGGCCCATTGTAAACATTATGTTTATTCATAATGCACTAAAAGGAAAAAGGAAAAAAAAGAAAGAGCGGCCCAGGACATGTACACTTTTTTTTAACAGACATTAAAACTGTTCTGGCTCACAATCACAATCCTAGTCACACTCAGAAGTCATAGGTTAAAGGTCAAGGTGCAGTCCTGAGTCACTCACCATGCAAACCTTTCGTAATGACATATTTTTACATGCATATCGTAAAGTGCAGGGTCTGAAATAAAAACATTTGGACGACTACTACAGATTCTGGGATACGCCTTTCTGTACTCTACTGTACACAAATCTTCTAAACACACACCCTAAACATAAAAACATTCTACATTCAGTTTGTAAAAATTTGGAATTTAAATAAACAGACTTTTACAACATTTTTTATGTTACATTTTTTAAAATTACATATATTTTATCCCATTGAATATTAACGTAAACGGTGAAGCAGATTTAAAACGGATTGTTTTGTGTGGAAATACTGAGTATTGCACTGTATTGTGGTCTGACTGTGGCACTTAGTACCATACAGGCTGTCACTCACTGGCTTGTTCGCGCCGCTTAATCTAAAGACACCTTCACATTGACTGTGTTCACGTCGTGGCAGAGGAAAATATACACAACATGTGCTCACCCAATGTCTTCCTTACTTCGCATCCAGCCCACGTAGCTTTGCACCCTCCCAAACATTTCATACCGAATTGTTTTTAATTCCATAACTGATAGCTAATTTAATCAATAGTTAATACAATTAGCCTATATACATTGTAATGTAAAGCTCACAGAGTTTTAATGAATAAAAAATGTTTTGCCGATTTTATTTTTGTGCTCTTATTTAATATTGAAAATGCAACATTCTTTAAGCATATCTTTATCGAACTATTTACAGATATTATACTGGGCCAGTAAAACAGCCGTGTGGCCGGTGGATACATAGGTTAATTACAGATCCTGTAAATAGTTTTACACATAAACTCGTTTTTTTATGTGACTGCACGGCCATCTGAGGGACCATTTAAACAGCACTGTGTCTTTCACGCACATGATTAAAACAAGATTTAAAACTGATCAGACAAACATGCTCAAAAATATCAAGCAAAGGGCTTCTTCTAGGATGCATTGTTTTCTAAAAACAACCGTGTGTGTGTGTGTGTGTGTCGTATAGTTCTGCTTATGGATATCAATAGGCAGTGGGTAGGTACCAGCGCAATAAGAGCCTAAAAATGCGAATCCAGCAGCTGCCGTTGCTGAGATCTGGCTCATCCTGCATTTCATCTCCACTGGCACCTCTCACTCTCAATTATTTGTCTGCTGTCACAACAAATCAATCAAATTGCCGCTCCGAGTCTTTGTGCAGCCGTTCCCATTGTGCTGCTACTTGCGTTAGCTATGAAATGTGCAGAGGAATAAATTCTGTGTCTATTATTTATTTTATGCCTCTTTCTTTTCCCTGGAGTAATCTTACGAGCGCTCCCCTTTTTAAATCATTAAATGGAGATTTGAAGTACATGTTACCAAGAACATTTTAAAATTAAGCTGCGGGAGAAGTCTTTTTAATGTGTCCGTCTAAAGCGGGAGTTGTTTATTTGTTAGCTTTCATAATAAACCCTCATGGGTCAGTGTAGTTTACTTTCATATCACTGTATTTTAAAAACAGTTATCATGTCAGATGTTACAAATAACAAATCACCTGACTGTTTGTATCATTTTCAGACAGTGAATATAAATACACACACGCACACATAAAGACATATATGCACATATACTGTATATATACATACACACGCATTTGTTAGAAATATTTATACTACCCTTTTTTTTATAACCCGTCTTGCATATCTTTTAGCATTTTTGAAAAATGTCCCTGTTTTGTGACAGCTGTAAATATTCCTATGGCAGAAGCAGGGGGAACAATACACGCCACGTGGGCCTGTGCATACAAGGCATGGGACGTGAGTGCTGGTTGGACTTCTAAAAGGCTCGTCAAGTCTCCCCGAAGCCTGTGGCCAATCATAAGTCATCGAGACAGTCAGGAAGTATGTCGCACAGGGACGATTTCATCCTCCGTCTTGTGACGGCACTCTGGTGATATAATGAGGATGATTCTCAAAATGTGTGTCTTCCCCCCAACTCTACATGGATACAATGTTCCATGAAAGGCTTTTAAACATTGGTCGCTTTAAGACTGACGTCGGAAGTGATTACTTCACACTTTAATGCAGAATCTGAGAGCAATCTCGTGTCTCCTGAAGACGAGTACAAAGGAACAAGGTTCTCTCCTAACCATTGTCCCGCCTCTCAATGGGATTACATGTAGTGCTGGATTTTCAATGTGACCAAATCAGACAGGGCACGCTCATGAATGTTAGAAAACTCTGGGAGAACAGAAGAGGCCTTGTCTCTCACTCGCTTTAAACATGATATGACAAGGACAGAGCACACAAAGGATGTCGGGGGGAGGGGGGGGGATAAAATAAAAAGGTAAAGGGATTAAATTTAAATGTAAATGTACAGGAATTGGAAAGCACCACCCGCTCTGTGATAAGATGAAAGCGGTGATGATCCAGTGTTTCCTTTGTACATTTTGTTTCGGAACGTTTCCGTTCAATTCTCAATATTTTCTAAAGTCTTTAGATTTACTGGATATGTTGTCAGGAAATACGCCAGGTCGTCCTGCCGCATAGATTAAGAACGCATATCACGTAACAAATTATATATTGGAACAAAAGGTTGCTCCTAGGTTTGGCCACAGAGGAAGCATATGAGGGTGTAAAAGAAATCTGGTTGTGACTTTAAACCAATCATGCTGTTTAGCCAATGGCTTGTTGACTTCTGGTCTAGTCACACGATGTTTGCCTGTGTGTGATATTCCTTTAGTTGCAATTCAAAATGCTTTTGTAGGCCTTTTTAAATGAGTCATTGGCTTAATCTTCCTTACCAATAAGCAGTTACAAAAATAACTGCTTTTCAAACCTATATTACCAGCACAGTGTTGCAGGACATTATTTAGGCCACAGGGCAAATTTTACAGCAAGGGCTGTAAAAAAAAATCACGTTGAATGTTTTTAAAATTTAAATCAAAGCTACTAAACCCGAGCAAGTTTTAGAAATTCTCATGACCACTCATGAATTTATAAACTTTTATAAACTGCGATTTTCAGGCATCTAGAATGCTGAGAATCAAGTAAGTATTTAAAAAAAAAATGTTAAAATGACTTGACTCTTTCATGCATTATATGAAAAAGTTCATAACCTTCCAGAATTTGAGAAGATAATGCCAAAAAAACAGGATTCATTTTACATAGTAAGCTGGAGAATTACACACACAGACACACGCACACACACACACAGGAGAAGCAATGCCTGGAATCTCTCACTTGTTACTCCGACACAGAATATTTTAGTCTGATCTGACATTAATTAGCTGGAGGGGTTGTGAAACACACTCTACTCCCAGATCATTTAATCAGCTCAGAAACTGAGGGGGGTGGGGGGTGGGACCTGGGTTTTCATTGAGCTCAGACTGGGGGGGGGGTGATAAATTAATCAGGCTGAGAGCCAACCCCCGACACTGGCAGGACGGGCAGCCGAAGTGCTGTGCCAGCAGGCTTTGCACGGACAAGGCCTGATCGCGCAGGACAGGGCAACGGGGAGAGTCGTGACGCGTCCAGAGGGGCTGGAGAGAGTCAGAACATTCAGTGTCACCGTGACTCGTGTCACTGTGACTCATGTCACTTTCTCGCTCTTTCTCTCCAGCCTTCTGCTCACTCCCTCGTTCCCATTTCACAAGGACCGGCACGAACACGTTTATAGAATTAATAGATCATTTCGGATTAATTAGGTCTACTGTAAGTGGTGACAACATTAATTAGAGAATGAATCAGTGGGTGCATGTGATCACGCCGTCACATGACCAGCAAGCACATGCGATGCTTTTTCTTTGCCAGTCAAATAGCAATGAATATCTATTGCTGGTTTCACGGCTTATTTTTACCACTAATATTTAAAATGGACTAAGCTTTGACGGACAAATTACTAATATGAATTTAAAGTGTAATTTCAGACAGAAATAAGACCATCTAAGAGGTGTACTGCAATTTCGGTCTGTCTGCACTGAAACCAAAACTAGAGGGATAGCTCCATCACCAAAAATGCCTTCTGAGACAGTTTAATCAATAAGAGCTCAAACCATCCATACCCCTCCCAAAAGACAAGAAAACACAAAGAAAATGCCTTTCGGTCTATCACTAACTGGTGCTGTGGTGTTTGTTGCGCTCAAAATGGTTCTGAAAGCACGGAGCAGGTATTCCAGGTGCATTGTGGGAGCCAGATGCGGGGGGCTAATTGCTATTGAAATACTATTATTTTAATGGTTAGCAGAGGCATTTCATCCATTCATCCATACAGCTTGATTGATTATTTACTGAAGCAATTTCGGTTTAACTTCCAGAGGGATAAAAAAAACAGCATTTCTTGGACTTAACGGAATAACCGCCTGCTGCCCCAGCCACTGAAATATAGAACGCATCTCTGGTGGTTTGCGTGGACTCATGCATTTGTGTGCAACAGTTTCACGGTTCGGTTTGCTGCAAGAGACGGTCCCTTCACCTTTAATCGACCAAACTCTCTGCTTTGCATGCTCTCAAATTTCTTTCTTCTTTTTTCTCTTTTTTTTTGCATTAGCGTGTCCTGTTCATCTAACATTCATGACTGACAGGTCCCACTCAGTCTAATGGTATAAAGGAGACAATATTTTAAACATTAACGTAAAAACCATTTACAACAGCGATCAAAAGAGAACATTTCTGCATTAAATTTTAAACCAGAACGCAGAAGTCCAGAGAGGGGAGTGGAAATGAAGATGAAGAGGTCTAACTTAGAGCAAAAACTTAAAGTAACTCTGAAAGGGGGCGAGGAACACTGACCCAAGATGAGAAGGCGCACGTCTCATAATTTGTCTTACCCTTTACTGAGTAATTGGTTTTTATTTACTCCTTGCCACTAACAGAGTGATACCCAGTAGACTTACTTAGGCACTGACAAAGGTTATACATTGTTATTTGGAAAGAAATGCAATGAAAAACCACATTAGCCTTTTCTTGTCTTGATTGACTTCTGGCGTTTCATTTGTCCATTCCAAAATAGGATGGGAAACCCTGACCATGTAGGCCCCGGTGCAAACAGGCGTCGTTATCCCCCACGGGACAACAGAGGAACCATGATCTTTCCCCAGATGCTCACCTTGAAGGTTCTGCAATGGTAGGGACATGATGCCTCCAGCTGCCGCCACCAGCCCCTGGATGTTGGTGAGGTTGGCGGATGGCATGGTGAGCACCAGTCCCTGCTGCCCGCCCAGCTGGCTGGCCATGTTGAAGGGGATGAGGATGGGCTGGTTGAGGCTCGGAGTGCCACCTGGCATCACCCCCGCCACTGCTGACGCCAGCTGCTGGGCCGCCAGCAGGTGCTGAAACAAAGACCAGACAGATGTCAAAAACAGCTCAAGAATGACAATCTCATTTGTGACAACATTTGGACAGATAAATGAAAAAGTTAACTGGATGCTTGCATCAGTGTGATCTGCCACAGGCCAGGAAATTATGGCTGTAATGGACGATGTAATTCAATAGAGAAACTGTAAGACTGAGTAAGACGTCTTTGACTTGCTTCGACTTTCCAACCAATGCATTTTGTTGCCGTTAACCCCACTGGCAGAAGCCTGCGGCGCTCACGTAATGAACCCCCATGTCAACGCGAAGCCTGCATGGCGTTTATCCTGAGAGCACGATCACGAATTCAGAGACGGCCTCTTTGCGCATGCTAACATCAGCGGAGTCGCAAGCAGTCCAGATCTCAGCGCGATGAACGAGCCCGACTGAATTCCAATACGATTGACAGACGATGCAACCGAGCACCTCGTCTCAAACGTTCAAAGGACTGGCTTATTTTCCCCTTAAATACGGTTGCGGGGGGGGTGGGGGGGGGGGTTTAGCGGGGAACGTCAAGCTAGCCGCTCATCCCCGCATGTCAAGACTGCTCCACCTCATCAGGAGATTCGCGGTGCGTTTAAAGGCTTCTTTAAACATATATAGTTTACAGCCGTCGCGAATGTGCGGCGAATGAAAGCGATGTGACACAATCCGTTTGACCTTCACAGCTCCACTGGCCCCGTTTCACAGTTGGAGTGAGTAGACAGGGAAGATGTTGTGGTGACACCAGTGAGAGTCAAACCCTGGTGCTCACTGTCATTTCGCTGCTAAGCAAATGGGCACTCTGGACTAATAAGAGATTAGGAGACCTCCTTCGTGCGCGCACAGCAACATGAGGCTGTAGAGAAGACGCGGCTTCTCCATCAGGGACCCCCTCGTTGCTTTGGGGATTCCTCAGCCAATGGGCTTCAGCCGCAGTTTGATTTTTCTGCCTGATGCTCTGACATGCTCTAACAGGGAGAAGCCAGAATCACATGGGTTACTTGCATCCGAGCCACTTCCTGTTCAGAAGATTCTTGGACATGGAGGAATGTCAGAGGGGCACACAATGTTAGTTTGTTTATCCTTCCTCTCTTTCTCTGTCAGAACCAACGTACGCAGTTGGGTTCGGCGCCAGTCTGCCTACCCCGTGGCCCCGGTACAGGCCGGCAGAGCCTCCAAACGCAGCCCAAACAGAAAGGTTCTTCACCTTGCTCATCAGCTGCCTCCTAGTTTCACTTTTGTGATAAATCTGCACAACAAAGGCTGTGCAACCCCTTCCCAAAGTAATCACGGCGGTTAACAGGGGGCGGATCCCTACTCAGTCACTAGTTGACAACACATGGCCACTTTGATTCATTTCTTCCCAGTTGAACGCCTAGTTTTCATGAGTGCAGGCCTCGGGATCTCTTGGCCACGTTAGCATAGCCTCCACGCGCCTCTGTGATGAAGTCCCTTTGAGTTTGATCATCTCCCTGGAAGTGGGAGCACCACTGGTCTCTGAGGCTATAAAGAGGGCTGCTTGGAGCCTAAGCACCAGGAAGCCGGGCTTGCAGGACCATTGTAAGGGGATGTCGACCTGTCGCTCTGAGGAGCTGTGCACAGTCGCTCTCAGTGAAGGGTCACAGAGTATTTCTATGTTGGGCTACGGTACAAGAGTGAAAATGGATTAGCCCTGGGAGGGATCCCCAATCAGCGTGTCAGCTTCGCTTTGGTTACATGTCAGGATTCCGGATATGAATATTTTGAATCGTATTGATCTATGAGACTTACTTATGACAATCCAATCTGCTTTGTTACTAATACGTTAAATCCACTGTCACCGATACTTTAAGAGACTGAAGATCATACAATTTGCTGATATAAGATGTAGGACCAATAGAGAGGATTTTATGTCTCTCCAACAGTCTTACTTTGCTTCTCCTTTGGTAAGGTAATATATGTTAAATGTTCCCTGTAACAGATTAATTAAGACAAAAAAAACAAAAAACAAAGCAACATAATTAATCTCTATAATTTTATCAGGAGCGACAAAGCTGAAGTGCTAAATTGTGTAATCAAAGGTAATTAGACTACACTAATGAGCTGTCATTCAAGAAATCTTCCGGGGCCTCCATGCCGGCGCATCCAATCAGGCAAGAGGCTGTAAAGTGTAATCGGAGGTCTGTTGCAGGGGGAAAGAGATTAAGAAGAGGAGTGGGGGAGCGAGGGAGGTGTGTAGAGTGGGAGTGGGAGTCCGTCTTGCTCTGGGAGGAGCCTCCTCACAGTGTACACCCAGTTCTTCCTGTAGAAGGAGGGGCAGCTGGTGGTCCAGTTCAGGTGACAGGTTTATAACATAAAGTTTACTCAGATGTTTTATCCTTGAGTAAGGTACTTAACCTGAATTGCTTCAGTATGTATCCAGCTGTACAAGTGAATGGATGTATAAATTGTAACTCACTTAGGATCTGCCAAGCAACTAAATTGTGAATTGACAATCTCTTGTGGGTGAGATGGCAAAAGCTCTTCATTCCTGTCTGGGCCCTAAACTATTTAAGTTTAGGTTTAGTTTTCCCGCTTTCCGCTAGTGAAAGTATCAGATACTGCAGGGGTTGATAATTCATGGGCATGTTTTACAAGCTGGATCACGGAGAGCAGTCGAATACAAATTATTTTTCCGTCTATGGAGGTCAGGGTGGATCGGAACCACCTTAGCGGTTTAGGAAAATATCAATAAAATCAATCGGGGGTCGTGAACAGCAAGGCTGACTTCCTGCAGCGCTGAACAACTTACTGACATAAATGGTTTCACCTTCGTACCTTAAATTAGCCCAGCTTATTGCTGTGGAGTGGAGAGTTTAACACTTTAGTCAATATCCCTCTCTGAGAGAGTGGTGATCATAGCCTATTGCACATGCTCAGTAACGGGTTTTTCTGCACGGGTATTTTTGTTGAGTGAAATTGCCACCTTAAGGAAAGCAAACCACCATGCATTTGTTTCAGATTTCGTATGAACAAAAAGATAAATTAGGAAAATAAAGGGTCGTAGCAAGTTTTATACTCTTTTACAAAACTGCACAAAAATAAAGTAATTTAGATAAATATATGTTTTGCTCTGACAGAGAGGTCGGCTTTTGCTTTCAGAGTCAAATTGAAAGAGCCTTTCAAAAAGAAAATTAAATCCACGGCTGTAAAAAAAAAAGAGTGTTTTTTTGTTTTTTTAGGGTAGATAATTGTCAGCAATTGGATTAATGACCAACATCAACGGGTGCTGAAACATTATAGGAATTCTGAAAATGTTCTGAGACTTTCTGGGGAGAGATTGTTTTAACGATTTAAAAGATTAAAGATTAAGATTGGCAGCAGTTTTAAGGCCACAGAGTGAGCAGACACCTGAAAAACTGAACAAACCAGACAAGCTGCAATGTAAATGGAGCCAGGGGGGGCTTTGTCGCCTCTAGACAGTTTTATTTTCTCAGAAAGCTCCTCAGAAACGATAGGATGTGTGCTGAGAAACACGCACCTGTGGGCCCACAGGATAGGTGGGATATGACTGGTTGAGCTGATTCAGCTCCGAGGGGCTGCTGCTTGCGTCCGGCTGAGACAACCCTCCTCGAGACCCTGAGAGAGAGAGAGAGAGATAGGGAGAGGGAGAGAGAGGGTCAGCACGGTCACATTCCTGCACATGCACGCCTACGCCCCGGGGTGAGAGAGCAGCATACAAACGGCCAAAGTGACCGGTCCACAAGGTCCGCTTCATCAACGTGTTCAGGAAAATTTTCGTTTTTTAGTGCACGGCATGTGACACGTGCACGCAAACCGCCTTCATAACCGAGTTAAACGACTGAGCTTTTCTTAAGCCTGCATACATCAACGAGAGCGATGTTCGCTGATGGTATGCTGGCGACTTGAAGCAGTAGGATGGTAGCGAAAAACACACGGGGGGGCCCAGTAGAGCCAAAAATACAACCACAAGTACCCCGTCTGGCCCCTGGCTTAACCTCGCCCAACAGCTTCTTTGCTTGCGACTGGGCGCAAATTATTCAAGTCTGTCGGGGTTGAGGTGCCATGAGATGACAGCGGATATCGCACCAGCCAGCGAAACTCCACTTGCCAAAGACAGAAGCAGAGCGGTCGTTAAACACCCCGCCATCTACCACTCGCTCCCCCTGGGAAAGCCAGGGAGGCACCGAAACATTTGCAAATGTAACGTTTTGTAGTACATTCAACCGCCCAAACAAGCGTGGTGTTTTGACACCAAGCACTTATGGCGTGACGCCTATCCTAGAGCCGCGGCACAGGGTTCCAAAGTAGAGGGGGTTCTTAAAGTTAGCGGTGGATCTGGCCGGGGTTTTGCAGGCTGAGAACTGCGAGACGGAGATAAGTGAAAAGGCGATGATGTCTGTCACCGGCCGTGAAGCAGACCTTCCTCCCCCTCTAATAGAGTACACATTAGCTTTGGCAGAGAAGCAGGAGCAGAGATGAAAGTTCTACGAGTTTCGTGCCTTGGGGATGGAATACGTCTAAATTCTTTAGTGCTCTACAAAAGATTATGAAAGCCTAACGGTCTTCTGTTGGTACCGCTGCCTTAACAAAAATATTGTAAACAGCAGCAAAAAGCAGTTCGTCATTCAAAGCGAGGCAATGCAAAAGCTTTTAGTAGCGACATTGCAATTTACGATAAGAGGCTAGGCCCAATTACTAAATCACTAATTTCTTATACATTATTAATCACGTTCGTTCAAAAATAAATGTCCTGAGCAATCTATTTAATATTAGCATTAGCCTGCTGTCATATGTCCTATCTTACTCCTGAAATGTAAAAATAGATACAAAGTGGATGGAGGTAGAAAATAACGTGAACAAGTTGCGTTTCGGCAGGTAGGAAAGAGGCCCAGCTCACGTGCATGAAGCTGCCTAGAGGGCCAGCTTTGACCTGGAAACGAGAGCAGGCCAGTCGAAATGTACCAGACGTTGAGCCGAAATAGAGAGCATCATATACACAGATCCAAATAAATACCCCATAACAAAGGGATGCTACTACATATGCATACATAAAATATATAAATTTCGCATGCCGTAAATTTTACTTTTACTTCTGGATGTCTCTACACTTCACGGAATCTGCGCGTTTCACCTTAAACAATTTGTTTTTGCTTTGTATGTACTGTATATTCCAGTGGACAGTAAAAGCAAGCCCTTTACTTGTTCCTAAACAATATTTCTAATTCACATGATTGATAGTAAATGAAATCAAAAAGAGAGGACTGCACACTAAACTACATCTGACTTTAATAAACCATAACTGACCACAAACTCCCTGCGGCACATGGAAAACCAACAAAAATATTTTGAGAATGTATAAAACTATATTTTCATTTCCCCTTACAATATATAAGACAACCTCTTTCAAATATTTCACAAAATCTATAGCAAAACATTTCTTAAACAATTGCAATTCAAGGGATTGCAGACAATGTTTTACCATAGATAAAATTACTTTTATTTTTTACTTAATTTATTTTACAATCATTTATGAACATTTGATGCATTTTTTCTAAATAACACATTGTGTTGCGATATATTTCAAACTGACGCAAATATAATTCAAATATTTTTTAATTCACAGTAATCATACATTTCTGTGGATATCTGTATGTACTTGGTACATGTATTATTGAATACATTATTTAATATTCAGAGTTGTGAAATATGGTAGAACGTATATTCTAATATATTCTAAATGTATGTAAATACATAGAAATTCGCACTTCAAATCAGAACTTTGACCCACCCTCTAATATCTCAAAAATACTTAAAAACATACCATCGACATATAATAGAAAACATACGTTTCCAATATATTAATATTCCATCTGGGCTTTCAAAAAAGTGCTTCAAAAGGGACACAATCTTAAATAACTACATTTCAGTTTGAATCGTGTTAATAAGAGACTCAGAGACATCCGTATAATAGACTTCCTTGGCCGTGTATCAGTAAGAAACAGGAAGTCTATTCTAGAGGAGGAGACAAGGGTTATGATACAAAAGTTCAGATGTTCCGTGGTCCATGACTGAGCCTTTGTTTACGCTCAAGCGCCAAAGACTGACGCTGCATGAGTATCATTAAAGTGTCATATTAAACGGTAATTGATGCCATTATTCTGCATCATATCTTCCTATCCAATCTGAATAATTGGTGGATGAGATGGAAGGCGTACCACCCAGCTAGGCCTTGTTTTAGTTAGCCCCGGAGGGGAAGCAAAGCCCCTCATTTTGTCACTGACATGCAGCCTCTGATCTGCGTGTTGGTTTTGCCTTGTTTACTCTGACTGCCTGGTACCCACTGATGCCACGTGTGTCTATTACAGATGCCTTCTGCTCTGCTGGCCTGCAAGGCAAGTTCCCAGCTATGTCTGTGAACCCCCTTCAGGAAAAGCAATTTAAAACACATTAGGCTTAATACACGGTAATTAAGCCACATGCAAGCTGGGACCGTCTAAATCTTGTACATTTTTTGAGTGTCCTTGCGATCGATAATTATTCTTGGTAATTTGTCACTTAATCTGCCATAAATAATAGCTGGATGATGATTTCTTATCAGGATGAATTTATGTGGAACTGGAGTAGAACATTTTAGATGCCTGTAAGTAAGCAGCTTTGATTTATATATAAATTCTAAAATGTATCATTTTATAATAATTATAAATATGTGATTAATTAATGTAACATATTAAACATTTGGTAAAACCGCCAGTCTGTCCATTGTGAGTGTAGGTCTAGTCCTGGTCAATGAGATCACCATTTACCTCCGTACTGCACCCAGATATGTAAACACATTTGAAAGGAAATGCAAGTGGTCACGGCTTCAGATCGTGCGACCAATAAATCCTGGAGAGCGTTCATCTTTTAGTGCATTATTAGGCAGAAGTGTTAATTGATGTAAAGCAAGAAATGTCGGACAGCATGTACAGTATACAAACTCTAAGGTAGACGCACGGGCCAAGCTGGATGCCACAGTGCGTTTATCATAGAGATAGACTCTGCCCGTTTTTAGCTAAGGGCCGCAGTATTACCCAGAGCATGAAAAATGACTCAGCAAAAACAAGAGCAACGTTCTAAAACGCGACCCAGGCCCGGACATTTGAGCCTGAATTGTGAGTGGTATCCTCTTTAAATTTGACTATCGCTCTCATGCGGTAAAGGTGACTCATTAAACACCGGACCGCCAATCTTATTATTATTTCATGGCTCGGAGTGCCCAGGGCCTTCCCTAGCAACGCAGGGCCAAATGTCACACAGGGTCACGCCTGCCTGTCACACCACCCTGGTTACCATGCACTGGGTAAGTGGTTTCTTGAAATTACCTTTCTCTTTGTGAACAAAGCCACACACGCACAATTATACAGAATTATTTAGTGATACAATCTCTCCAGAACATGTATGTGTAATTTGTTGGTTCATGTGATCTTTTCACTCATTTTAACTCCTGTTACTCAACTGCTTTTGAATTGGACTACCTTCTGTCGCCATACATGTTCATTTTACACAGGTGTGGCAGCGTTAAAGGCGTTAGGGGTTAAGGGAATTAATATTCCAGTAAAAAGCAACACCATTATCAGTTTAATAATGAAAAACTGCTTGGGCTGTTCATAACAATAAATGCATTATTCAAGATGTTGTTTCTATTTTGATTGATTTCAAAATAATGTTAAATTAGAAAAAACTCTGAAAGTGTACTTACCCTAAACAAAGTTAGGATGCTGCAGATGTATTCTAACATAGGAGTCAGAAAACTGCAAATATATATGATCTCAATGGCATTCTGAGATGTCTTCGTTTTCACGGGAAGTAATGTAAACAGATGCAAATGGAATATTTCATGTTGTACTCTTTGGTTTCACCAGAAGTCAGGGCATGTTTAATCTAGGCCCAGCGAAGAATGTTAGATAGTGCAATACAATATTTACAACACTTTTCAAAATTCTCTGCCGAGCCCTTTTGATGAAATTTTAAACTCGCAGCACAACAGACTCGGCGGCTAAATTGATTCCTTCTTTTTGAGCTCAGCTAACTTTTCAAACTTTTACCGTTTTCAAGTTGAAGAGTGTAGTTAATGAGCGCACAGAGGCACAGATAGCGGAAGCCAATACGGAAGGAGTGACTGGGTGGAAGGCAACAGTAATTTGCCTTTATATTACTGTGCATGCATCAATAGATTTGTCCACAGACGCGCTTGGATCTGTTTCTGCAGATAGCACCCAAATAGAAAAAGTTTCCCTTTGTCATAACTCTTAACATGCATTTAAACAGTCTCCCCCTTCTATTCCTGCAGAAGGGTCCTGTCTGGGTGGCCGTAGGGTGTTGCAGTACAACCTTAGCCCTTTATACTTATTGCCACCCCCCCACCCCCCATGCTTTGCCTCCGAGCCCAGCCTTCAGACTGCTACTCTCGGCGAACGAGCCCATCTTCACTAACAACTCCTCTCGGGTCTCTTCCTGCGGCCCTCAGCAGTGTCAGAGCAGCCCGTGAGTGAAGGCCATCTGCAAGCCCTTCGAGTCTCACAATTTAAACCTCGCTTGTAATTTCTGCCAGCTCGTTGCCTGTGTCATGTCGCATCACTTATTCTAGGCACGGGTTTTAGTAACAGTTTTGTAATTCTTTAAGAATAACATATTTGTGATGCGCAGACCCCAAACCCAGGGGCTTGGGAGTGATATTGTTCACCAAATTAACAAATAAAAGGTAAATAAAAAACCAAAAGACGCCCTTCCAGGGAGTTCTCCGTTATTTCATCACTCCACCCTTACGTCCATAAATTGTGCTGTCGAAATTCGTTTTTCTAAAATTGAAATCTCTGAATGGATCTCCCCTCTGACTCGAACCGAGTGTTCCGATTGGCCGCGGAGGAGCCCTGCTACAGGTATCATTCGCAATAACACTGTTTCCTCGAGAGGCCGAAATTGTGGAAGTAAACGGCTCCTGCGGAGGTAAGCAATATGCCTCCCTCTACGCTTTTAACTAAAGGGGACGTTTCACACAAATCCCGCGAGCTACTGAGAATATATAAATGCAGATATTCCGCTAAATCCCTAGCCACGTTAGCTGAATACAAGTGCATTAATCACAGAGAAGCTGTGTGTATGACTTTGGTTATATATATGGTTATAAACTTAAAAAGGCTTGATTCGTGCAGTGCATGAGTTTCAATTGTGTGTAACTCAACAAATTGCATATCTCTGTATTGATTTATAGACAACCATTCCTCAATGTTTGCCGGAGCAAACAGCCAAATAGCTGGAGTCCATTTACACTGATCACAAATTACTATAAAAAGTGAGTGGAAGGGCAAATCAGATGAAAACACATTCAGACAAGACGGAAATAAATATAGATTAAAAAGCAAAGGACGCAAGATCAAAACAACCATGAAACGCCAAAACATTTGCAAAACTGACATTTTTTGATTGACATTTTTCAAAAAAGATATTAACTACGGTCACCTTAGGGTGGGAAAAAACAACAACAAATAAATCAATCGCATCTTCTAAAGCAGTCTAAAAATATTCTACCTCCCCCTTGTCCGTTCTTAGCAACGCCGATATATAGAAGCGAGATCCTTCGGCGTTCGTCCGAGCCATCCGAAACTCTGCCGCGCAAGATGTCTGCAGGGCTCGCGACCCGGACCCGTCCGCGTCGCTCTGCTCTGCGATCTTACAGTTGTCAAGCCTGACAAAAGTGGACATGGGCCGGGCAGGACATTGGTCACAGAGTTTTAAAAATGATTATGATCTTTTTTTAGAAAACCTCAGAATCTGAGCTGTGGGGAACATAAACCCAACAAAGCCGGGTGCCTTTAAGGTAGACACCAAGCCTCCTCGCAACCTTAAAGCCCGTCAGACAGGGTTTGTTTACCAGAACGGCTTACAGCTGTTACTCCATAACGGACAGCTGGGTGCATTATTTAAAATCGGTTTTCACATCGCTTCTGGATTCTCTCACTTACCCTGAGAGGGACATCGAACAACAGGGGCAGAGTATTTTAATATCTGTCATCCAAGTAGCACTTTCACACTTGTATCGCCTCCTGCCGAAGATTAGATTTTATGTCCCGTACGTCTGACAGGCTGTCATACGTTCAGGTGGCAATCATGGCCTCATATTTTACAGCACTAAAGGCTGGAAACATGTTGTTCCTGCGTCAGAAAGAGCTTGAAGTGTGGAGATCTTTAGCTGTGTTTGCCATTAAACTCATACCAATACCTACCAAGGGATAAACTCCCAGCAATGAATCCTCTAAGAGGCCTCTGGGTGGGAACACCTATAAACTCGAAAGAGTGACACCTTGTACTTGTGTTTAAAGTCTGTGTACTGTGTATGCCTTAAATGGATATACTGGGGCAAACTGGTTCTATTGATGGCTTGTGAAAATGCATGTGCTTTTTAGAAAAAAAAATCATAAAAGTTTAATTGAAAAAGCTTAATGTTACTCAAGCCTTTTTGTGCAAATGCATTACAGACCTGAATATTTAAGAATATGGCCCAGTTACATTTTTAGTTGTTGTTGATGGGACTGACCAGTTTAGCGTCTTAGAATTGTCTGTTTTCTGTGTATTTCTCAAAAATGCTTCATTGGTCTATAAGACATAATTGTCACATATTTAAAATCAAAACTTTGGGAACCTGCTAATCGCACTTTACTTAACTGAATTCAATAGCTTTTTCCCTTTATGAGTAAAAGAAATTTAAAACTGAAAACGCAGTTATATAAAATTTAATGCAAATACCAGGATATCAAAATTTTGATTTAGTCCAAAAACTATTATATTCGAAATCTCAAGATTTTCTTTTTCAAACAATTTTCAAGCTTTAGTTTTTATAATAAATTGTAATTGCCATTTTTAATTGTTTAAAAAATTTAATTTAAGTTTTGTACCAGTTGAGGGTCAAATGGAAACCGAAAATATTGAGAAGAATGAGGTCTTTGTTAAATAATATTAATTTATTTGATTTGTTAAAATATAATCAGAAAATGTAATCAATTTATATTTACTTCTAAATTACATTTGCTTGCAAATCATTGTGGTCCCTCTATTTCCATATCAGATGTTTGTCACTTTAACGTTGTTTATTAAAAACCTAGTTACAGCTTCTGCAGAGCTGGTAGTCAGTGTGTTGACAAAACATACTAACGAAAACAGTGCGTTTGTCAATAAGCCCGAGTGTTAATTATGTAGCATTTCCTACCCTCTCTCTCTCTTACTGTGTTTCATTTTACAGAGGGGGGTCAGCAGTTACCGGTTATAACGACAGACACGGCCTGATCGTTGGATCAGGTATTGCAGTCCGCACGGCTACGTGACAAAGAGGCAGAGAGCCGGGTGCCAGATATAAAAGAGGTTTTGACTATGATTGAAATTGCTTGGTTGTTCTAACAGGAATGGTGTGTGCGAAGCTTGATGTCTGAAAGTTGACCGTCAGATGTGCGCCAGATGAAAACTCCGTGTCAGATCCACCTGTGTCGTGCCAGAACCTTCACCAAAAATATCGCGACATTCTCACGTGGAAGCAGTTGTTATTGGCCTGTCCACGGCCAGCTTCCGCTCAGTAATCACAACATTCCTTTTTTGTGACATGGGAGCGGGCTGAGTCACGGCAGGGGTCAGAGGAGCCACACAAAGTTCACATCGTGTCGTTACAGCAGGGCTATTAACAGTTCTGTCCACCCTTTTATACTTTATTTTTTATTACTTTTGTGGGAAATGCAATTCAACTTCGGAAAACTATTCCAAGACTATTCACAGTTTTTCTCCACGTGTTCTTTATTTGTGTTTGTGTTTGTTCAGAATTTGAGTTGCAGAGGACGGAAGCAGAGGGCCGGTGGTGGGGAACGGCGGGCGATCGGCGCCAGAGGCTCGTTCTCCACCGGATCAATGACAAGTCGCGTTAATGGAGTTTAATTCCGTCGATAGCTGACCAATTGTGCTGGATTGCTTGACTATTGATTTCACTTAGAGCCGGCGAGGGGCACGACCCCGGCCCACATTCAGCGGTGTAGCCACATGTTGTGACCACCCAGCCGGCACAGACTTTCTCCAGCGCTGCGGCGGTGTCTGGTAAATAGCGCTGTGAGCGGTCTGACCGCTCCGGCTCCCTGGTTAATTGCTTTTCCTCAGTAGATGACCTATCATTATTATTATTATTATTTTTATTATTAATGTTATTTTTATTTGAATTGACGTTTATATTGACGTTTATATCAAGAGCAAAAGACCAAAAGAGCAAAAGAGGAAAAGACTAACATCTGTAAAACATGATGACCATGATGGCATAATGATTGGTTCTGTCTTGTTCAGGGTTTCCTATTAGTCCCTATCTCTCTGAAATGCACACAATTTATAAAGTGCCCTCAGGTTCACCCTGGGTCTTTTTCTCGAACAAAACATTGTTTTTGAGAGCATTGTTGGCTTATCCGATCCTGAATCTGAATTGCTGCTGTTGTTGTCAGGAGCTAAATAAGTAGGGTACTTCTTTTCTCATTTTTATTAATTTGGTAATTGAGAGTACCCCAGAGTACATGTGAGCTGGTGACCCTGGCACAGGGCGGGGCAGGGCTTGTTACAGAGCCGGGACAGACTCCGCCGTTAGCTGGGGAGCCTCACAGGCTGCTGTTGAGCTGACAGCGACCGCGCAGGGTGTCGGGCAGCAAAAGAAAGAATAAGATGACCGCTTCGACGTAAAGGGATTGGATTTCCATCTGAATCTCAAGCCTTCTGCCTTCGTGACGCGACAGAGGCATACACAAACAAAGGACTGGACCGTTGTGATAGAGACCCGTAAGTTTTGACAATCAGGCTAGGTACTGAACACCTTGGCCAGGAACAAATCCCACATGCTACCGTCAACACCACAGACGCTACGGTGAGCCACCTGTATGACTCCGTACATCACTTCAAGAGGTTAATGTGTAATCCCAACCATTTATTCATAATTGCCATTAAACTTCCCCAATAAATCAGTTGATCCAGCAATTCAATCTCACCAAGAGTTTATCAATTGTGTCAGATGCAACGCCGACAATCTTTTATCTGACTCTCATAGTTTATCACCGCCAGATCATTTGTTAGCATCGATAATGACACAAAGCATTATAATTATCTTTAAGTATTCTTCGTGTTAGTACCAGGTGGGGGCTGGGTCCAACCAAATGAACACTGCTGAGGGTCCATTTAGGCAGTGCTACAGCGTCAGACTGATTAAGTTAGGGGCTGGGAGTTAAAATTATCAATAGCGAAGAGGCCATTTCCTCATCCTTTTACTTTCGCCTTTAATCCGCGGTGAGATGAATCTCTACTGCTTTGAAGAGCAGGCTTTAAGCCGTTTAAGAAAGAGGAGGAATTTTGGGCTGCTCCTTTGTTATAGAAGCTCTCCTCTCTTTCAATTAGTTTTATTACATTTGTGGCAAATTGGATTCTGCCTGCTGCCTGCTCCACCTCTGCATGACAGATCTTCTGCCCCCCTCCTGCCCGTCACCCGTGCTCCCATAAGGTGACAAAAGCATCGGGCAAATATTGTACACCCTTTTAGATCCGCACAAGCATCGATATTATCTATATATATCTATATTATTTTCAGGAAACACACCAAACATGCAAGCAATTACATTGCAAACCTGTGCGCAACTCATTCAAGGCATTCTATTGAATATGAATTCCAGATTTATCAATTTCCACAATATATATATGTCATTTATAAGGTATGGGCAAGCTAGTGCATTCTCATAAAGTTTCAATGATATTTTGATGATTTAATGAGAATGTTAAGTACGAACAGTGGGCAGATTCTCTTAGTCTAGCCCCCCAACCCCCTTCTCACAGTGAGCAGTTCAATCCAAGTATTTGCTCTTCGGTGTTTCACGTCAATATTCAGCAAAAAATAGGGTAAGCTGTAAATGAAGCCTGACCGAATTTGATCCCGTCTTCGGCAAAAGAAGTACAATTAAAACGTGTGCCTCCAATCCCTGGGCTTGCAGAGTAATGGAGACCACTCACAGGGCTACGTCTCTGCAGTGTACCAGCAGAATCGGGCTCCCGGCCCCCGGGCCCCGGGGTATTGGCGCTAATGCCGTCCCCGCGCTACTCCTGCTCTCCCTGCCCCCAATCCAGCTGGCACCCCCTCCCTCCCTCCCGCGCCATCTCCGTACACACTGGTGTGTGTCACCCATCTCATCCGCCAAGGTTGATGGAAGAAAAATCAATAAACATCATTATAAACAAACCCAAATGGAGGAATCCGCGGGAACGCTTTGATGGCTTTCTCTCGCTCACGCGCACCGCGGTGCCGGGTGACCGCATGATGAAAAGGGTGGATATGGGGGGAGGTCGTCTTTGTGAAGCTTTGAAGACTATAATTCCCATAAAAAAAAACAAAATAAAAAAAAACTGAAAAAGATGTAAAGTGCCCCCAATCTCATGCCACTTCTTGAAATAAAACAGGTAATAACTTCCTTGGGCAAATCCCCCCCCTCCTACGCACACACCTTCTGTAAGAAAGGGATTCATCTAGAAGGACAAAAGGTTACGTATTAGTACTGGTCATTGCTCAAGGAGTGAGACTTATAAATAATAAAGGACGTTAAAGGACACGGGGCGGGGGAAATATAGAAGATACTTCAGGGTGACGGCTGAATGGTCAAGGCGATGAATGAGAAGGTGTGACCGGATGCTTGAGCGGTTGGGTGACGAGCTCAACCTTCGCAATAAGCCCAAACAGCCTATCAACTGTGCTGAAGCGAGTCCTATGTATAGAAAGGCTATAGAAATGTCTGCCGTGCACCGGACGGATAAAAACGCAAAGATTCTACAGCTGTGCTTTCCAATCCCACTTTCCCTTTGCTTCCACTATGCTCAGTTTTTATCACCAAACACCAAATTGCAAATTCCAAAGTACATTAGTTATGCAGTTCAATTCGTTTTGCCATCATATACTAAAATCTATTGTTCTACATTAGTTTGACTGACAAGGCACAGCATATATTCTTTTGGCGGAATAGTAACATACAGATTGTTGCATACTCTTAATTTTATCACCAACTCAGTAAAAGAGCATAACTACAACTGTTTGTAATTAGGAAAAGAAAGCTGAAAGCTGGTTGATGAATACTTATTCACACAGAATCGATTACTGGGCGCGAATCTTAGCATCTGTGTGTTAAATAGTCCTATACAGCGTGAGTATGGGAGCCACCATCTTAATTCACTGGCGTTCAGGTGAAGAGCACAGCCGTCACAACAAAGCTAGTTCCGAGCTAACAGCGTAGTTCTCGTGAGCACCGCCGCACCTCCCACAGTCACTGACCATCCCAGCCCCCCTCTGAGGACGACGGGTCAAAGCCCCCCGGAGGCTAATGTCGCAGCAGCGCCCTGTTACCCAGAGAGCGGTCCACCAGCATGCAATCCTGCTGTGCCACCGTGACCAGAGAGCGGCCCATCCGTGTGCAGTCCTGCTGTGCCACCGTGACCAGAGAGTGGCCCATCCGTGTGCAGTCCTGCTGTGCCACC
>JAOVYW010053350.1:41866-54438 GCA_025775045.1 Hiodon tergisus | reverse complement strand
TTAAACATTAAGCACCAATAAGTGATAACACCACAGAGTGTGTGTGTGTGTGTGTGTGTGTGTGTGTGTGTGTGTGTGTGTGTGTGTTTGTGTGTGTGTGTTTGTATGTATGTGTGTGTGTGTGTGTGTGTGTGTGTGTGTGTGTGTTTGTATGTGACAACAGGACACATTTAATTCACAGAAATTCAAGGAACTGAGAAAAAGGCAAATACCCATCTATGAACATTGATTTTGGACTTCAAATTCATCTGATAGCACTTAATTAGCATTTTCAGGAGAGTTTGATTTGTTGATTTGTTGTTGTACTTATATTTACTTGCTGAAGATATTACGCACATATTACTGGATTATTAGATGTATACAAACTGCAGTTTGTAATTTATTTGTGTGTGTAGGAAGTTAAGTTTAACCTCATGGGGAGAACATGGAAGCTGTTTAATATTGAAGTTTAATATGCTGTTTGAAGGAGAGAGCAACCAAACCAACGTGTGCACTCTGTATCGGGAGTTTTGACATCAGGGAACTTTAGGAAGTACGATCATTTTAATGAGGAAAATGTTGATGTTTACTAGATTAAGTGTTTTATTTTTCCTACTTAATGGATGAATTTATATCTGCCACTTAAACCCCCCTCCCCACTGAGATGCTGAGTGCTAGGGGCTGAAGTGTTGCGTTACTTTTGAAAACGATTCAAACAATTTAAACTCGCTGACTCATTGCCAAGGCCATAACCCCAGTTTCAAAATGCACCGGCTTGTCTTTCCGTGTGCGTTGGGTCCCACTGTTTTTATTTTATTTTATTTTATTTACTTTTTCTCCCGGGGCGCAAAAGTAATACAGTCTAAAAGCACTTTTCATCGCCTTCGGAGGTAGTAACCTTGTGTATAAGGCCGGTGGAAATAGCAAATGATTATGAACTATGTGCCAGTCATGTTTGTCTTTGTTGTTGGTTTCTGTTATATAGTGCTATTATTAATATTTAGAATGAGTCATTAGAAACCGATTTTTTTGTGGTAGTATAGTTCACTATTTTTGGGACAAGGCCTTTTCTCTTAATGGCTTCGTTATACTGACTAAAGGGATTGAGAGGAATCCAAAACAGCCCTTAATTTCTGTGAACACCGAACACGATTTATAATGATCTGGCCCTCCAGCTTGTTACGCTATGTAACCCTAATGCCCCTCTGAAGAATTAAAAAGTCGCAATATTGTTCAAATCCCTCTAACTAGCAAAGGCCAGGCGTTATGGTCAGACATGAGCTGTGAATAGGATTCACCAATCCATCGCAATACCCCTGCCAGTGGCAGTGAACACTGGAGTTTCCTCTCCCAAAGGTGTTTCCAAGATGTAGCATACACTGTTGCTAACACAAAGTTGTGAATACCCTGGCAGCTAACAGAAGAACGACTGGACAGTGGTGGAAAGGGGAGAATCGGGTAGAATGTAGTTAAGAGAAAGTGCAGACGAGAGTCGGATATAGTCTCCCAGACAGGAGTGGAATACACACAGAACTTCCTCCAGATTTCAGTGGCTTCGTTGGGAGTTTTTTCTAGCGTCGATCAAGCAAGACTTTCCATGCGACCAACGAGCACAAACAGTACCGCGGGTGGAATTTGACTCTGGGTTTCACAATACGTTTCGTACCGTAATTAATTTAAGGCATTGTTCACATAGTGGATTGAAATAATTATTGAGTCATTTCTCGAAAACTTTGAGGTAATTGATTTGTTTAACCCAGTGGCTAGTGGCTGAGTTTTTCTTTATAAATGGCCTTTGTCACCCTCAAAGTCAAATAGTGGATCAAATTTGTGACTACTTTTCTGTTTGCACTTGATTCTGTTTTTGATCATATAGATCATTTCCTACTTCTGTGTACAGTAACAAAATTCCTCTCGCAAAATGCGTTTTACCTTTGTAGCTTAATGGGTGGGGGGAAGCATATGTTCAACATTTAAAGATATGACTTTCATTTCATCAAAAATAAAAATTACTCCTCAGCTATTACGAATAGCAATGCAATCAGATGCAGAGAGAATCCAAATGTAAGTAACAGGTTAATTCTTCCTAAAAATTGCTACCACGTTTAATCTTTCAGTTGGGCAAACATTGATTATTTAAGCATCCAATGAGGGTAACTGCTGGGGCATTAATGAAAAAAAGGCACTTTAGTCATATTTACATATTTTAGTCATAAATACATAAATACGTCTCAGCAAATGCTTCTATAAATTACTTTAATTATTTACACTTAATTCAACTGCTGCCTAAGATGCTTAATTATAATAACCGTGAATATTATGTTGTGTGTCTTAAATGCAAGACGTACTATAACTGCCATCGTTACCTTTCTGCTACATTAGACACTGTCAAGTTTGGAGGAACAAGTTTGGCTTTTTATTACACAGGCATTTTGAAAGGTTGTTCCTTGAGATTTACTACTGTATGATCGCCAAGAAAATGTGAATAGTATTTTTTTAGAGTGATGAAGAATTGGCCAGGTGTATTTGTAAATAAGATGTGACTGTTTGATTCAGTTTATTTTCCCCTTCGTTTTTCCCTGGTTTGTGTTGAAGACAATTGTCTGCCAGTGATGACTTTGTTTCTGTATATATCTGTACTTGGGATTGTGATTTTTTATTTTTTTTATTTGAACAGCTCCTGAGGTTTTCTTTTAATTGCCATGACACTCTCTGAGTAACCCTGTCCTTAGCGCAGCCTTGTGGACTTAGTGTGCGTTTAATTTTAATTTTATTTTTTAACCTCTGCCATTGGCTCACATGGCTGGGTCACATGGCGAGGGCTGCTTTTCGAGCTGGGTGTTATTTTAAAATTCTCCCCCTGCACCCCCTGGACTCTACCCTTGATTAAAACCGGCATAAAAAGAGATCCCGCTGTAGAAGTTCCCACGGCTCATTTACAAAACTGATGATTGTGGGCTTCTGAGCTCAAGCCCCCCCCCGTCTCTCACCAACCGTCACCGGAGTGGGAACTTCCTGTCCGCTTCTCTGTGGCGTCCTGCTTGCCATAGGTGCTGTGTTCTTGGTTCCTCCTTTCCTTTCTCTTTTGGACCATGACTGGTGAACTCCACGGGTTGGACCGTGGGAGTCTACAGACAGTCAGCAGCCAGTCCGGCCAACTCCAAACCCAAAACGAGTTCTCCTGCGGTTCCGCTACAGTTCTGTGTGTGACCGGGCTTCACAAACCCCCCCCAGTAAGTTATCCATGTGTAATTTCTGAGCGATACCCTTCAAGAAATAGAAAGTGATTGACTTGGCGTACATTGAGCGTAGACTCATTTCACTTTGGTCCTGGTTCTGCTGTTTAAGGGGGTGCTAAAACGGTGTCGTACTTCAGACTACACAGACAATAAGGTATATTTCGTTTGACACCCAAATCATCCTTTCTACCGGAGCCCGGTGTTGGCAGTGCAGGCCTCGGCTCCCTTTTTCGCCATCCCGACAACTAGAGCATTTAAATACTGTTCTGCATCTTTGTTACATGAATCTGTCAAAAATATATTTTTAATTTAATATGAATAAAGATCAATGCAGAATTTAAACATCTCTGTATGGGATTTGTGTGCATGGATTTGCTTTTTCCCAGTGCAGAGTGGACTTGGCGATCCCCAGGATTGTGGTAGACGATAAGGGCACTGTCCAGTGTTGATTCACAGTGTTGAATTGACACTTTTCCCCCTTTATAATTTCAGTGACGTCACTATCTTGCTCTCCTAACTGTGGTCATCATGCGGCATTTTTAAAGACCCTGCTTCTGACCCAAACAAAAAAAAATCTGTGTTTTTGTGAATGTTATAAAACTAATCGATCTCTCTTTACTCAGGTTTTGTTTGGATTCCACATTGGTTGTTATGCGAACGATAAAGATCACCAGTGCAGCTATGAACTGTCATGTTTACATAAACCAAATGAAACAAAGAACAATGAGAAAGAGAACGAAAAACATTTTCTCTGATAAATTCTTTATTTCATCCGTGGAGCCCCTCTGCTGTCTAAATCCCTAATTTTATGCGACTTCGTGTGACGCGTTCATGATTGAACCTCTAAGCCAAGCTCTGGCGGGGCTCCCGAAAAGAGCTGTCATTAAAGGAACGGATCAGTTTCCCCTCATGGTCAGGAGAAAAGGTGGACGTTTACCATGAGATTCACGTCTCCCAGCACCCTCCTCATCAACATTCCCGCTTACGGTTAACCCATTTCCCAATCTCTTCTGAAATCTGGTTGACTGAATTGCAACGACATTAAATCAAATTTAATAAAGCGACTAGCATAAAATGGGAAAATAGGCCTCATTTCCCCTAGAGTCTCTTCTGTGCGCTGCGTGTATCGCGGCAGCTGGGCGCTGAACTAACAATTGGGAGGGATGTAAAAGTCAGTGGCTCTCGGTGCACCAGATGAAAATCCCCCGTCAATGTGCCCCCAAGTTGATATCATTCTGTATACGGTTTTAGGAGCGGTTATAACTGCCTTAGCCACGGCGGCCCGTGCGGGGAAATTTACAACATGAAGGCAGTGTGTCCGAATGCTATGCATAGCAACCAATATGCACCTATTCCTGCTAATTCTCATCTGTGTTCTGTCACGGGGTTTACGCTTCACGAGCCGGCGTCACTGCTTTCAGGAAAACAGTCATAAAAGTCGACTGTTTTCATACTCATAAATCCCCTCTGAATGTCCTTTGTTTGTCTCCTTTGAGAACCCTTAACAATCGCTGGGCTAAATCAAAATGTACCTACCACCACTTCTCGCCTTTCAATTTATACTCAATTAAAGCTGCAGAGGGTGGGACGTTACATCAACAGCTCGACGCAGCCTTAAGGGGACCGTATGAAATTGCAGACAATTTATCTATTTAATAGACCCTGCATTAGGGGGAAAAAACACCTTTGTCTGGTTGATATGCAATTCATACAGATAGATGCAAAGAAATAAGGTAATACACCAAAAGTCACACAAATTGTGGCTAAATTGAGTTCCGCCCCTTTAAGACCAGCCTGACATTCCATGCCACTTGCTCATTGCTAAGTCGACAGCTTTGGTACACCCTGAGGCAATGGTTCACTCAGCCACAGCATTAAAGGCTGCTGGTTTGTATAGTCAGGGCCCCGTACCTGAGACGAAAGTGCGGGGGATGAGCCAATCTGGTGATTTTTGGATTTGGACCTTTTCAACCCTGATTGTTATTTAACCCTTTATCGTATGACCACATGTTTTGGCTTTTGACCTTTTTGCACCGCTTTGACCCTGGCTCTGTCTTGTTCCTTTTTGGTACATACGCGATTATTAAAGAAACACTGTTTCAATCTCTGGCCCTGCCGTTTCATGTGGCACAGGTTTTTGCTTCGTATGTCAAAGGTACGAACCTTCTTCGGCATTTCAATTCAGGTAAGACAATGGTTCGAATGCCTACACGAGTCTGTACACGTCTTGCTCAAAAATGCTCAAAAGATGTTCAAAGGGAAAATTCCCTTCCGATCCAATCTAATGAAAATATCCAATTGTGGTAAGAAATGTTTCTGATACGTTGCATATCAATGAATGATTCGGGATTGGTAATTAAATATCAGGCGCCGTCTGGGACTTGTTTCAAAAGTTGCTTTGAAATACACGGGCCAATGTAGCGGAACGCTCTCACTTACACATGAAAGGCACTCGCGTGAACATGTGAAAACCCCTCGTGCACTCATATGGAATGCTCTTACACTAGGGTTACCATCTGGCTCCGGATTAACCAGGCGCTTTGAAACGGTCCAGGATTTCCCCCTAAACTGAAAGTAATCAACATATAAATGAGCTCCATCTTTCCTGAGATGGATCCTGCGGCGATATTGCTGTGTGCAGCAAACAAGTCACACTGATCACATCCTTCTGATCGTGATCTGCAGATTTTAATGAACAAATAGCTAATGTATCAACAGAGCAACAGGATGGTAATGATGTTAAGCGTTGGATATTAGAGGCTGTTTGCAACTTGTTGTTAGCATAATGCGATTATTTCACGCATATGGTATTCAAGCACCATTTTTCATTGTTGCTAAGGATGGTTAATGTACACATTCATATATTTCCATTAGGCAAGTTTGAAATCCCGTTCTGTCTCGCAACGCCTGGTAAATCTGGAGCCAGTTGGTAAGAAACTTTCATGTACGCGTCCAAAATGCTTTGGCATAAATGTCAACTATCCGAATACTTATACAAACTACTTATCGACCCATTTTTCAACTTTTAAAACACAAGGGGAATCCCATCATATGTCATTTTGTGTCATTACTATTACCCAGTGTGCAGCAGTCATTTGTTTCGATCATCTGTGTCACCAGCTTTTTGACATGATGTGACAAGGACGTGCCAGTTCTTTATTGGATTCACTTGCGAAATTTTAATAAAGGTTTAGTCTGTTTTTTAATCCTTTTTTTTTTGGGTCCAAATCGAGCTTCTCCACCTGACTCTGCATATTGTCAGTATTCCCCGGAAATGGTGTTGAGAGTGTTTTAAAATTTTATTTAATGACATCTAAGGTACTGAAACTTTAGAACAAGGCTAAGACTACTTTCTAGAGTAGCAGTCGCACCAGCCAAGCGAGTAGTTTCTTAAGGAGATTAATTAAATTAAATATAATAGTCAATGCTATCACAACAATTGATTTTAAACTTTCTGGAAAAAATTGAGGGGGAATATAATATAATATAAACATTAGTATTAAATAGGGTGTGCTGTTGTAGAATAACTGTACCTTAATAAAAAGTTTTTTGTTTTTTTCTAAATTAGGATTAAACAAGGAATGCCTATAAATTAAATGCATTATAAAATGTTAATGATGGTCCTCATTATTCCAAAAAAATCAGCATAACATTTTTGGACCACAATATTAACAATTTGGACTGCATATCTGGGTGACCCTACTCTTGATGTTGTATCATTTTAGTCCAGATGTTCATTAGCATGGGCTGCTTTGCATTTAAATTGGATTTGTAGAACAGATATATTGCCTGGATGACCTCTTATTTATGATCCCTGTCAGAGAGGCCATCACTGATAAGTCTCCTGCATTTGAATGACCACAATGAGAAATCACACCTACTTGAACGGCCAGTGTTTATTTAATTGTCTACAGAAATATTTTGTATTATTATTTGGTATACTGTTCCCTTTCAGATATGAAATTTTTCAGTAAATTTTTCTAATTGAGTAAATATTTACTGTCACTTGTGACTGATACTACTAGTTTGTTTGCTAGTTAGCCGCTCGCAGCCTTGTGTGCCTGCGGAAGCTTCTGGGTCACGTTGCCACCCTTCCCAGGGTCCGGCCAGTGATTTCTACCCTCGTTTTGGTAGCTCATTCAACTGCTCTTAAAACATCGCTTAACTGTTGCATTCGGAGATGGTTTGCTGAAGCGTTACGTATAATCCACGGAGAATTGTGAATTTCAGCGATCGCGGCTGCGTCACGTGTAATACAGATTTGTCTCCGGCTGGGGGTATTCTTTTATCTGTGGACAGGGCCCTACATGTGTTGGGTTTCTTAGGTGTTATCGCTTGTGCCTGCTTATAGTACCATCGGGGCTCACACACCTGGTCGTCTTGCGCTGACCCTTAGGTCGCCGAACTGCTCCAACGACCTCGTTTGGACACATACGGGATAGGGATTGAGATGGTACGCATGTAGGAGACATACGGCCGCCTTCACGACAGGGTTACACTCACCCATTAGATGGTTCATATTTAGTATTTAAAAAGGGAACATCGGAATATAATAACCCCGGTTCACTGAAATAGTCCGCAGTGACTCAAAAGAAAAAAAAACGGTGCTATATGTGGCTAATACAGACCCGATGACGCGCGCGTCAAGCACACTTTCGCAAAACCGAATGAATGCTCAGAATTCTGGGTACTTAGAAATTAGCCATTAGTGATTTTTCATTTTCTCTTTTTCGGGGAACCGATTTAACATTTCCCGGAAACATTTTATCACATCAGTTTGACATATTTACATCCAAATCGTGCATTGCAAGGTGAAATACATCTATATATTTTTTCGTGAAGAATGTATCATGTATTCGTTTTTGCTCCTTCCTCTAGTGGGTCACCTGAGAAATGACGCAGTTATCTGGCGGTCAGATATCTCTGGTGCAAACTCGCTGTCCTCGTGTTTGTTAATTCCGTGTTTGGTTTATTCAGTCCTTCGGTCTTTACATCTGCTTTATCGATTATCTTACTGCACATTCGATTAGAATTATTTTGTGAGTGTGTCGTTCTTGGCTAATTGATGGCTATAACAATGATGTACGTTTTTACCACACATTGCTTTGTTTACTTTGGCAGGGAGCACGTGTGCGTCTCTTGTGTGCAGCTGAGATCACTTTAGGAGGACTGCAAGCCGCAAACGGTTCGCTCTTTTCCCCCCGTGAATATCCAGAACAAGAAGTCAATCTTGATTCAGTTAAAAAGCACACAGCACTCTCTAATTATATATTCACCTGCGATTTGTCGACTTTCAGTTTCAAGTGGTCTTTTAAATGACATTCGGCCATCACGAAATTGCTGTGACATTAAATTATTCTTAGAATGAGTGGAATTTTCTTTGTTAGTTTTGATCGTGATTTTATGTTTTTGCCTTCTTTGAAATAAATCTCTTAAACGGGTAATTACAGTGTGAGTCAAGCATAGTCAAACAGAGCATGTAGTATAATGTTTTATATATTTTTAAATTGCACTTTCCTCTTTCTTAATGATACGAAAACTACACCTTAATTGCTACAGCATAGAAGGCTTAAAGGCATATTAAATCTCCATGTCTAATTCAAGCTTGATATTGCTTTATTTCACCGTTTTGTGCTGCGTGTTGGATTGTGTCTGGTCCAGAGGTGAAAAGACGCAGGACTCTCGATTCTCAGTTTATGACCTTTATTGCGCGTATTTATTACACACACTAAAACAGGATCAACCACACCCTTTTTGGGACAGATTTAAAAAAATTAAAAAACAGATCCTTCTCTCAAACTGTATCTTTACCTGTGGATTCTATTGCGGGTGCCTGAGCGTGGTGTTGAACCAGGTGTGTCAAACAGGCCTTTGCTGCAGACGCGTGGGTATGCCTGTTGGGCTGCTTGTTGATCTTGGGTTGCCTGAGGATACGTTTCAGTCACTGATTCCCGATGCATTTATCTTAAAATATAAAGCACAAAACCACTTAAACTGGACTGCTGGCAGCATTACTTCAAACTATTTATGTTATTTTTTTTGTTTGTTTTGATCTATATATATTTAAACCACAGCAGAAACCAAGCTTCGAGCATTTTATCTTGGCAGGCGCGCCAGAAAACATAGCACTTTGCCACACTGAAACCTTTGAAAGCACAGAGTCGAGGCGAAGCACTTCTTAGAGGAGAGGGGGTGAAGCAGACCCTGACCCGTCTGCTTTAGCTGCGTTCAGAACCGCCCCCTCATTCTCCGCACCGCCAATTCCCACCATCCTCCATTCAGCCCTCAGCGCCGTTTTGCCAAGTGCTGCTTTACGGACCGCTGATCTGTGATCAGTGGGAATGAAAGGAGTGGGGATAGGGTGCTTGGAACGGCGCCCTTCTCGCGCAGAGGAGGGCGGCCTCGGGCTGCTCAGATGTCCGAAGACCGGGGTGCACAGTCCGGGGATCTGAAGGGAAGGAGTGGAAGCAGAAGACCTGATCAACGCAGATCTCATTGTCCGCACATTCTGTACGACCTCTTTGAAGTAAGACTCATTTTATGGATTTTAGCCTCCTGTTAACGAAACATTGGCTAAAACATTCCTCACCAGTTAAAGAATGATCAGGTCGGAACCTTTACTAGGCATCCGTCTTGGAGATTATGCAGTCCAAAGCTACAGATAGTAAAGGTGAGCCCTGATCATTTGTGTTGTGGCTACATGAGGTCACCCATAGTATGGCTGAAAATAATTATATTATTTGTAATCTTTGACTAAATTCAACGATGCAGGTTGTTAGGATGCTACAGCTCTGCTGGGAACTGTTTATTTGGTGTAAAGAGGGCGTGCATACTCACTGCTATGACAAAGTTGTGAATGTACACATACGTACTACATGTTCCCCATACTTTCCATGTCGGGTCAAACACATATGTAAATTCCAAAGGAATGTGCTTTGTAAGGCTCCACAAAAAGGGGGCTAAAGGTTGAATATTCGTTTGTTTAATCTGACATGTGCCCCTTTTGTCGAAGGGCTAGATTTTCAGTTCCAACTAGTTTCTTCTGCACTGGGATGTTTTCCAAATTCCACTAATCTTTTTTCACCAAGATATTGTGGCTTTACTCCCCTAAGATACAGAGGATTTAAAGTCAGCACAAACAGAAATGGTTCCTTGTTACTTTAATTCCCCCTAACTACATTACTGTATTTAAAGTGGATATCCAGACTCCTGGAGGCCCTTAGTTATTTATTAAAAGCATTGAACTCGAAAGAGAATTCATTGACCATATCCTGTAATTAGCACTCAACCCCGCTTTTAAAGATGTAGGTCTTGATTGAGTTTTCGGCCTTATCTATTCCATATTCCCATGCATCTTTGAGCTCAGACGGATGTCCCTTTCTGTCCTTATTAAGTTAAGTTTAAAATGATGAATCATCTATTTAAAAAAAAAAAAAACACTAGCCTGGCAACCCCCATTCGCTTAATAGGCGAATGTTCTCAGCTGTTTAAATAATGCATATGTCCAAGGCTCTTATGACTTTATTCCTTTGTTTTAAACGTAGGATCATTTCAGAGAAGCAGACGGAGGAGGAAGTCTGATTCACTAACTACAGAGCAGTATGGTATCCAGCTCTTCCCCAAACAGTAGCGGCACGCGGCTGATCAAGGCGCTGACTGACAAGGCGTGCAGCATCTCCTGAGTGCCCGAAGTGTCATCATTTCTGTGAAAGTCCGTGTGAATTTGGCGGGTATTGTGTATGTTCTGAAGTGATTAATGTGTGTGTGTGTGTGTGTCTCCGTCTGTGTGGTTGTAAGCCTGCGTAAGCAGTGTGGGGACCACGCACAGTCCAAACCGAGTACGTTTTCTTTCTCTGCAGCATTTAAATTTGAGAGGGATTCATGCATTTGAAAACTGGTAAATAAATAAATGCTGATCTGATTAAGCTCCACGGCACCAACATATCAGGTGCCCCATTCGAGGAACCGCTACCCTGCCCCGACAGCGTGATCGCCTCGCTCTTATCCCCCACAGGCACTGAACTGAGTACCGCTTACTCTACCTGGTAGGGGTTCGAGACGGGGGCTCCCTTGCCCACTCCTCCCCGTGGCCGAGTCCCTGTCGCCAGGCTACGTCCCAGCTGTGTACGATTGGGCTGCAGGAACGCTCTTGCACTGCTCTGCTCTGCAAGATCTCGAGGTTGACGCCCATTAACTTTGACATTCCCAGGCGTGGATCTGCTACGCTGAATTCCAGTTCAGTACTTCATAATGACTCAAGCCAGATATAATTTCCGTAACAATTTAAAAATTCACCTAGGCTTGATATAGTTCCAGGTCCCTGTCATAACACTGCAGTTGATTTGCCTCGTAGGGTATTATTGACAATGACAGAGGCCCTCATAAGCAATGTGTAAAATTGGTTCATTCAGGAACCTCTAGCGGTCTAAGAGAAATCTTGTAGGATGAGCCTGCTAATGGCCTTTGGGACCTTACTTGTTAAAAAGGGAAAAGGCCTTTGTTAGGCAAGGAACAAACACAAACCAAAAGTGATCAAAAACAGCGCAGGCCGTTGCATGACTGAAACACACTTGGCAACACAGAAAAGGGGTTTTGTTTTGGGATAGTTTCCTTGGCATGGTTAAACAGTGATCACTATCGCCTCTGACCTCATGGTCCACCTGCAGGCTTCTTTCCCGGAGAGAGAAAAAATTTGATTACAGTTTCTAGCCGGGCCAAGGTTAATTGTTTAACCAGGCGATAATGTGCACTACACTGAATGTTTCTGTCCCCCACAATGATGGGGGGAAATTACTTCACTACAGCGTAGGCCTATAGTGACTTACCTCTCTCTTAGTTGATCACGGATTCGCCTCAGACAGTCAGTCTCACCGAAAGTCTCACTTGGGAAAAATCTAAACAAATTAAATTACAAAATTGGCAAAGAAGGTCGTGCTAAGTTTCCAAACTTCAGACATCCCCATGTGTTAATTGCTGCACCAAGAGCACAATCACCTCCTTTTCAGATATCAATCTGTGGATGCGAGACGGGGTTCACCCGATGCCTTGGGGAAATTAATCTCAGAAGAGATAAAAAAAAGCAACTTCATGATATACACACTCGCACACACACACACAGTAACAATTGGAAATATACCTGTAACTTCACAAGGAGCTGTATCACAAAGACATAACATGCACTGTGACGGAAGATTGTACTGCTTTTATATATTTCTCCTGTTCCATTACGGGAGGATGTTGCTGGATGTATTGCGGGAGGATGTTGCTGGATGTATTGCGGGAGGATGTTGCTGGATGTATTGCGGGAGGATGTTGCTGGATGTATTGCGGGAGGATGTTGCTGGATGTATTGCG
>JAOVYW010053350.1:14224-26694 GCA_025775045.1 Hiodon tergisus | reverse complement strand
CCCCCCCCCATCATTTAGCTTTAGATGTAGCTTTTTCCTGTTCAGACATTTGTGTGGTTTTCTGCTCCTGCGTTTTACATTTCACAGTATAGGCCTCAAACTGCCCTTTTGCAACTTCATCGCCTAGTTTATTGCTAATGTCTGTATTGCTGTTTTCTGCACGTTAATAGTGTTTAATGAAAAGCCCACTTGTCCCCATTACCCGTTTCTATGGCTTAAGGGAGAGAGAGAGGGTAGGCCACCTTCACGTTCACATAGTCCTCCCCAACGCACTATCCCAAGAAACGCAGCGCACTGTCTGAGACCTCGGCCCGAAGATTCACAGTGGACTGTGCAGTCGCAAAACCGCACCTCGTCTTCAGACAAAAGATTCTCATCATCATCCGACGCTCCCTGGCCACTTGAGCATGGCATAAATCACTCTTCAGTACAGAACAAGAAAAAAAAAAACATTCCTTGCCCCCTTTCACGGCCTCATCAAGGTTACACACTTGTGTGTTTGCATCCGTGGGTGCGTGCGTGTGCGTGTGTGTGTGCATGTGTGTGTACCGGTCATCCCATGAGGCTCTGGCACCAGTTGAGCTCACTGTACCAGTTGGCTGTTCTTATCATTACCTCACTCCTTTATTTAACAAAAAGCAGCTGAGCAAACTACAGTTTTATTCCTTTTCAGCAAACGCACTGCGTGCCTGTAATGCAATCACTGTTTCTATTACTATGCCTTTGTATTCATAGCCTCGATTGAGCAAGCTGAATAGTGTCGCTCAAAACTACACTGCGGCGAATAAAATGTACTGGTGGTTACTAGGGAGTGGTCTCACGCTCCAGGTGATTGGTCAAAGGACAGCTGTGAAGCACCACGGAAAAGATCCTGGGATCTATAAAAAATAAAAAAAAATAAAAAACTTGCCCCTGTAGCAGACTTGAACATATCCTGTGAAGGGCGCACACTGTGGTGTGGGGGCCCTAACTGGAAAGGTTCAGGAACATAAAACAGTACATCGTTATGCAACTAAAACGTTAAATCTCTCATAGAATCTTTAGGCCCAAGCCACTACGATTTAAAAATGGAATAATTATCAGCGTGTTTTTATGTTTTCTGTTTCCCCGTTTCATAAACTGTCCCTTGGATTCTTGACAATACCCCTAGACAGTAAGCCAGTTTGCAGAGGCCAGAGAATGTTACCTAACAGTTCAGGAGATTCCTTTCAAATACTCATGTTCCTTTCACTAAGAATTATTTTATTTTCCTAGTGTGACTCGATGGTGAAGGCATGATTCCCCAAGTACGCCCCCTATAGTAAGAAATGGGAAATTAAACTTGGTTTTGTGTGTCAGCAAAATGAACATCGGTGAACACGTGTGCCCTTTCAGATGATATAAGGACCATATGGAAAAAAGGCGGTCTTGGTTTGTGTTCACCCTTTTTGGGGGGGGTTTGTTTATTTAATTTTCTCAGAAGGCTTTAAATCCTGTAGATTTGAAAGGTTTTGGAGAAATCCCTCCCTCGTTAAGTTTTTCTTCGAAGTGACTCTTTGAATAACTTTAGCCCTTGAAATCACAGAGCAATGCTATGGCAATGGGGTTGCACAGCCCTGCGGGTTCCTCAATGAATAATTCAATGTTACTGACCAAATATGCATATGATAACGCGGTACATCAGACTTCTCTCACGAGCGTGGGAACATTCTTCATGAAACAGTGCTGCACTTGTCACCGCCCTCTGCCACTGCGCTGTTGAGGATCTTAACGACGCGAACAGCAGCGACGTCCGCGACGCAGGCGAACGGGACAAAACCGAAAAACCTTGAAAGTCTTCAATTTGATAGCCTTGAGCCCAGAAACGGTGATGCACACAATCTGAGAGTACTAAATTGGCATGAACTGGTTTTTTATGTACATGGGATCACTAGCTACTGGTGGCTACGCCGAAACGGCTAGCCTTAATGTGGGACGAGAAGCATCAACCCCAGCCTGAAGCGCGGGGGTTGGTGTGAACGACAAGGAGGCTTAAACTGTCATTTGTGTGTTCGATACATGCAAATATAAATATCTAGTTCCTGAGAGCCGAGAGCTGAGTTCATAGCCGACGCATGAAACGTTTTGCATTGGGAGTGTTTTATTATGGATGCCTCAGGGAATTTTCCTAAAACGCTGATAGAAATACTGTTCATTGGAGGAAAAAGTTGACGTTTTTCCCCTTTTTGCAAATTCCGTGCTCTTGAAATTGATCTTTTGATTGTTTTAGTTTGTTTTGTTTTTTTATCAGTTAGCATATCGATACTATTGTAAAAAACTTGACAGGGTATTGTAGAAGGGTTCTGCACCTGTCTGACCAGAATCAGGGAGTGTAGGAATGTTTTAAGTGAAATACCTAAAGTTGCCTAAGATCATAAACACCTATGGTACAGGCAATATGTTCTGTTTGGTCACAGATCTTTCCTGTCACAATTGAGACCCTTTTACTTTTGCCTAGCAGGCCATCTAACAGGCAACCACTCGACTCTCAGAGTATTCCGTCTCATCTTGGCTCGGAATGGTGTTGTATCACAACGTCTTAATGCAGACGTCTTAGAGCAATCTAGACAGCCAAGAATACAGTTTTTTTAAGAAACAACAAAACTTTTTTGCCTCCACAGTCAATGCAATGCCATGAGATGATATAACATCTAGTTTTAGTAATAATGGTCTGTGCCAATGGCAAACAAAGGCTATCCAGAAAAGGGCAATGACGCTGCATATGACATCATGTCTGCGTACATTCTGCTACAATATCAGCACAATGATATTTCCATGTTGTGTTTTATATTGTTTCCTGGCAGGAAGCAAGGCAGCGGACAAAACACGCCGCTGATATTTTTGGGTGGGTACCATTTCAGCACAGCAGTCACATGCGCGCACACACACATGGGCACGCACACACGTATCAACATGTGCACGCAAACACACTGGCACACACATACTGAGTGAATCCGGCTGACCTACAGCAGTGACATTCAAGCCCACCCAGGCAAACTCCTCCCCTCCAATCCAACAAGCCCCGCTGAGCACAACACCCGCAAGCTGACCTGCGTCAATATGGTCCCAACGTGAGACGATTCCCCAAGCGGGTCAAACCGTCGGGCTGCTACCCTCGCCTGGGGTGGAGGACCTGGGAGGAGCTCGGTCTTCAGGCCGGACCGTGCCAGCTGCTCCAGCTATGACCCCGAAACACTTAACTTTGGGCATGTTGGATGTTAGTGCGCACCACGTATACGTCGTGAGACTCCTAGCGCAAAACCAACGCACAGTTTTTAACCGCTTGTGCTCCACAGCCTAATCAGACATTCAAAAGCGATGTGAAGTATGGGTCAACACATTTTCCCTTTCTGAGGGAAGAGTTTGCTTTGCTTCAGTAGCCGAGGTTCTCATCTCCCATGAACTGAGCTGTGGATGCAAACCAGGGAGAATGCCTCTTATTTCTTCAAAGCTCTGTACATATCTTTCCACTGTTAAAAATTTATGAGGATTTTTCTTTAAAAAGTTAGATTCCCCCCCCCCCCCATCACTTGCTCTCCACCAACAGGCAAAAAGAGGGCAGAGGGAGTAAACCTAATTGATGAATAATTTCCTCTCCTCTGTAAGTGCAGCCATCGTGGATAAACAAACCCCAAAGAAGGACAGCCCTCTCAAACACTTTGGGCTGCTAAAATTACACTCCTTCTGTACCCAGTCAGATCTGACAAGACAAAAATGAGTTTGGTCAGGCAAAGGACATGGAAAAAACTGGCAGCAGTTAAAAAGTCTAAATGATTAGAAATGGCTATCAGTTGACTGTCATCCGTTTCTGTCACACAACCCAGGCTCCTTTGTTGTTGAGGAAGTCAGGATGATGTATATTGATACTGATGTATATTGATACTGATGTATATTGATAGGGGAAGTACCATCAAATGAAATGAAATGAAAAATATACACATTTAATTTAACAGCAAGCTGTTAGATTGCTATTTTCTCCACTTTACATTAAATAATGGTGCTGCTGCTCAGTGTGCGCCCCTTTAAATGGTGGGGCCCTGAGCTCTCTGTTACTGACCTGTAAGTTCTGAGGTGAGGGGAGTTGATAAGTTTATCCTTACAGCCTGGTTAGAGTTCCCTTTACATCACGTCATTGCGGTCCCAGCGAAGGGGACAACAAATCGGTTTACTGTCCCCTTTGTAATGCTGTAAAACGGAATGTCACCGGGCATGAGAAAATTCATTACAACTAAATATCCATTCTGATCACTGTCCTGATCACTGGGTTTTCTAAGCCAGAAAAGGATGCATTGTAAACTATATATGATATCAGGTTATCCCCTTTGCAGCATTAGTCTTTATACCTTCTCACTGCAGTTGTCTGGGGTTGTCTGGGGTTGTGTGGGGTTGTCTCTGCCTGAGCTGGCTCCTCTCGTCCCGTGTCTTTCTTTTACCACTGCGTAAAAAAGGATCCAATTCATTAATTGCAGCTCTGGAGTTTTCTGTTTCAAAGGAGTTCCACACAAACCCAGACGCTCCCCAGAGACACAGCCAGCTGCAGTGGGGCGGAAACAGAGTGCAGGTGAAGATTTCAGGAGAGGGAAAATAAGAAAATCTCTGGCCATCATCTCTCGCTGTCTGAAACGCAGTTGTGGTTGACGCCTATATATTATGTCAATGTGTCCCAGCTAAACACATTAAGTCTGAATTCCACTGGTAAATATCCATCTCTCTTCCCTAGTGTAAAATCATTAGCAACGTCAGCAGCTCCAGATATGAGCTGAGTGTACACTGAGCGGGAAAAAAAAAGCTTTGATTTTGACGGTCCTGGGGAGACCCGTTTTGAAGGGACGCGTGCTAATAACAGAACAGTGAAATGGTCCTAAAAAGCATGCCGTTACCATTAACACCTGGATCTTCTTTGTGAAAGGTAAAGGTCACTGAACCCAGGGGGAGGGTCTGTCTCAACAAAAGAGCATGGCATCAGGGAATTGGCAGTATGTTTCTGTACGCCTGTGAAGAGAATCTTCTGAAGAGCCTAGATTTTACTCACTCATAAATGTATTGCTCATTTGTATGATAAAAAAGCGAGGCTCCACGCCTAAGGTCCAATCCTGGACCCTGGAGAAAAGAGCCGTGATTACTTTCAAGGAGGGCTCCCCTTGAGTGGCAGTCCATGACGGGATACGGTGATACACAAGCAAAAGCCGCAACCGCCACCCAAAATTCCCTGGCACTCTGCTCCCACGCGATCGTACCCCCCTCCTCCCTGCAGTTTCAGTCGGCTGTTGCTTCAGATTAGATGAGTTTTCTGGCCCGCCTTGTGTTCTTGTGTATGCTTTCTCACCACAGAGGGAGCACTTCTGGTCAAAGGAACGGCGGCATGGAAAATCACTGTGCTGACTCACTGCTTTTGTCCGCTTTGCATAAAATGTGTCGCAAATAGAAAGTCTACCCATTTGTATCCGCTGCTTGTCAACGTGGTCGGAAATTTAGTCGCGTTAGCAAAAGCCAGTAATGAGTCAGACTCGGTATCAGAGCGCCAGGTTATGACTGTGAATTGGAAACCCATTTGGATAAACTGGTTTTGACCAGGGCTGAAAAGCATATTCAGGGGACCTAGAGTGCCTTGCTGTGGAAAACACTTATGCAAGGCACTGTACACTATATCCAAAAAGAAAGACTAGTGATTACAAGGGACGAAAGTAACCGGGACAAGAACACGTTGGACTATAGCGGCAGCTGAGATTTTGACGGCCCCATTTCAAGTTAAAAGAGTGGTTAAAGAGTAGCCTGAAAGGTAGAGCCAAAGACATTATTAATCTGCTCCTCCACGCCTGGGGTATTTATATTTTTATAATCCTTTCCCTCTCACGCCCCCTCGGATGCTCACAGTGACAAAACCCCTAAGTCTGAACTCACGGCAGTCCTGGGGAAATTTTCTCTGACAGGCAGTATCAGGCCCATAAGGGCAATTTTATTAAAATAAAATGAATGTGTCCCATTTGCAGACGGATGCTTTATAATGTATGAACGTGGTGTGCGTGCGCCAGATTAAAATGTTGGGTTTTATGCTTCTGCCTCACGATATGCAAATGCAGCCTTGTTTTACGTGAATGATCACCCCGTGGTTACAGCGGCTTGAATGTGGATGAGAGACTGAACGAAGGAATCAGAGTGAAGGATATCGGCACTTTGCCTGCCATCCCAGTTCCGTGGCTTGGATTCAGGCAGCAGAGAGCATGCTTTTTCGAATGAGGCAGTGGCAGTGGAGCGACGGGTACGGAAAGTTAAAGGACATTAAACATTCACCGCGTCATTGTGAACCCGTTTGCTTTCACCCGAGGAGGTAGGGGATTTTAGACCTGCGTGTTGACACCTGAGCCCGGGACCTGCCACTGGCTGCGAACGTCGTGAGGAGTCTGAATGTGTCTCCACCTGGGACGTATGCAGAGCGCACAGGGCTCGCAGCGTTAAAAAAACAACGACCCTAGCCGGGAGACGGCAATTCTGAGGAGCGAACCCCTGCGCTTCTAAAACATGTACGTCTTGCCTTGGCTTTGTGACGCGCGCTTGGCAGCGCACAGAGAGTAAAAACGTACGGTTGCTTAGTAACCTCTGTACACAAATGCAAAACTATGTTACACCTGACTGAACGCAGTCATTTTTGTTAATTTGAGCCAATGCAGTAAGAATAACGAGTGTCACAACCAACTCAATCCACTCAAACCCTGACAACCCAGCTCCCTCGACAGCATAAAGAAATCGAGCTGAATCCCAAAAAATCCGGCACACAGAGACCAGCAAGAACCTCTGAGAACTGAGAAACAAGCTTTCTGACTAACTGGCCTTGCCGCTTAAAAAAAAAAAAAACCACTTGTGCACAGTACGTCTATTTGCTTTACTGATGCCCTAACCGGACTTGAGCCCCAGACATAGATGCAAAATCAGGCCCGGCCTATTTAGCTTCAGAAACCGTCGGGTTTGAGTCGGTGGCACCGCCGTACCATGGGGGAGAGAAATGGAAGTCTCAAAGGGTATATAAACCTATAAACTTCTAGTACCGGTGATAAAGCCCCGGAGATTATAGTTTGCAAGCTTTCAATAGCAGGTATATTCTAAATCCTGTCAATATACAAGTTGTTTTCTTATCGAAAATACTTTTTCACTATATTGCTTAAAACATGCATGAATCTTGCTTATGTAAATATTATATCTGTGTTTATTCTTCTCTTTTTAATGAGCTTCCATGCAAAGCCCTTTGAGGTTTACTTTACAGGGCTATAAAGTTATTTTTAAAGCTGACTATATTTGGTTATCTGAAAGAAATGGACATATCTTTCGGGATCGGTGGATGGGTTGAATGTAACCGAGCGTAATGGGATGAATCCAAAAAAGCAGCAAGCCCCAGATCCTTAAATTCAATTGAGGCTGTTTATTCTGAGTGAGAAGCGTTTAGTTAAGGGCGGCAAGGAGAAGGCAATCCCTGCTCTGTGGAGCATCTCTGCTTCATCCGAAAACGCAGCAGGTGTCATCGAATGGAACTGCACACGCATTACCGCGAGCCGTTTCAATCAACCATGTGGTTGTACATTTGATTTGTGTGAAAGTGGGGGAAACCTGTGACCAAGGAATAATTGACATTTACAAACGTGACGAGTCTTCCTGCTTATTTGTCAACACACCAGCGGGTACGCCTGTAAATGAAATAGGCGGATTAGTCAGACCCTGCTTCCGTTTTAAAAAGAGTTGGGATCATTGGTTCTACACAAGGGACCAAATGGGTCCTTTCCAAAATTTATGTTCGAGAATGTATGTCGTAAGTGTGCATGTGGGATTAAAAAACTTAACTGCTTTAAAATCCGCCCAGATTTTAGTTAAGTCTTGTCATTAAAAAAATTTAAAAGGTCTCAAGGAACCTGGGTTATGTCGACATAAAGGATGTACAGGTTTTCTTTGAGCCAGATCAGTTGGTATCGTTGGGTACCTTCTGTTATACCCCTTCAGTGACAACATGCTGTGATTTCAGCTGATAACGGACAAAAGCCTATACATCTCTTCACCTCAATAAACGAGCTGAATGCAAACGTGAATCAAAAAAGTTTCTCAACAAACCGTGACATGCGGTGCGCGCATCATGGGCGTAAAAAAAACCCCACTCAAAATCTTGCGTCTGTCTTGACGATGATTGGTTAATGAGCATGCTTTAAACGGGCGTGGCTTGGCAGCGCGTCTTCAGCCCTTGTTTCTCTATGCAAGGGCCCTGCTCTGGAAACTTCGGCACGCCTCGCAATCCGCTGACAATGTAGCCTGCAGGCTGTTGTATAATACATTCTGAGATATTACTTTCAGACGCAGATGCATGTGTGAGACAAAGAAGGATGCCAGCACTATTACTTGGGGGGTCCACTGTGACGTGATTAATGGCAGCAGAATGGAAATTTAAGGGGGAGCTGTGCAAATCTGTTCAAACATTAATTTGGAAAATGACGCAAATGTTTGAGTTCGGTACCTCCACCCCCACGTTGGGCTAGTGTGAAGTTTCATCATAACAACCCAAAGCTGCAGCCACGTTGGATCATCCAAAATAAGCATTCTAAATCTAACGAAATTACGGAAGCGCACAAAAAGCGAGTAATTGAACTTTAAATAAGGTTTTTTATAAAGAAATGTAACATTCAGGACATAAACCAGCCAGGGAAGAGCAAAAAGTTGTCAAAAAATCGCATCTCAGGGTCATGTTTATTAATGCTTTATAAATTCTTTATAATTAACAAGGGTTCGTTTACATATCAATATTTTAAAAGTTTCTCTTGCAGGTTTAATAATATGGGCTATATACAATTTTTTTAAATAAGAGAATTCTGTGCAGCTATGATCCCTGGAAACTTTTGCACTGCAGCGCCATTTTGTGTAGAGACTGGGAAAGTGGTGGAATCAGAGAGATAACGGCTGGATGTCCCAGTATCCTCTCCTCTGCCTCACAGCTCCGGCCCTTACATATCTGCGCACATCTACAAGAATCCGGTATTGGACTTGCGGACTACCACTGCCGAGGAATTGACACGCCACCCGCTGTTGCGGTTCGTGTGCAACAGCTCCCCCTGCTGGTGAAGTTGGGACCACTGAGTCCGTGGTTCTCGGCCTTCTGTGCAAACTTTTATTTGCTGTTATTTTTTTCTTTTTTTGGTTTGTTTATTTCAATTACTTTGGGCATTTACAGGGTGTTTATACAACACATTATAACTGTGAGCTATTTTACATGCTTGCTTGACTCTCAGTCATGTCATATTAGCGTCTATAAACAGCTGATATTAACAATTGACAGAGTAATCAGCACCCTCATATAGTTCTTGTCTTTCAATCAAGCAAGCAATTAGACTGCATTCATACGGTGCCCTTTTCTTCTACCACTCGTTCACAGTATGGCATGAGGATGAGAAATACTACAACAAATAAAAATGACAGAGGGATCGAAGGGGAATACTTTTTTGTATTCACACCCGTACACAACGGTGCCTGGCTCCGCTCTGTGCCCTTTGACAGCTTGGTAAAGAGGAGAGAGACCGTGGGTCTGAGGGAGAGAGATGTTGGGTCAGGAGGAGAGAGACTGTAGGGAAATTGCCGGAAGGACCTCTGTGAGCCAGGCGGAGGGGTTCTTTGTGTCTGCCAGTTTCTCCCTCTGTTTTTCTTTTGTTAGCCACAAGTTCTCTCCCCCCGCCCTGTACTTCCTCCTCTACCTGTCCGATGCACTCTGCATGGTGGCCGCGCCTTTTCAGTTGGGAGGGAACAGCTACTGTAACTGTTTATGAATTCTGTCTCTTTTTATGGAAACCTCTTGTAAAAGAAATTCTGGTGTCGTTTGTGCCGCCGGGTTAGCGAGTGCCGGGTCTAAACTGTGAGTGTTGCTGTCACGCGGGTGTTTTGTGAGAGGTGCGAATGGAGTTCGTGGTACCGCAGTGCACCTTTTATGGTGCCGAGAGGGAACTTAGAGAGGGAAGTAAAACAGTCTATCATTTTTTCATAATTGAGTAATTTGGTCTATTTTTATTCCACTCAAGGACTTTGGCAGCTTCAGTGTAAACTGCTCTGAATGATTGGTGATTAGCTGAATTCAACAATTAAGCAGGTGGCTGTCATAAATTTCTAAATAATTAATAGAGGGTCGGGGTGATTAAGTATCCCTGACGAAGCGTTTTTTTAACAAAAACGGAGTGGAGCGAGGCGCTTTATTTGAATATTTTCCAATCGAAGCGACGTAACTCCTCTGTAATGCCACATGGACAGTCCTTTTGGGGCCAGTTTTTGCTTTTAAGAATTTCTCTTGTTACTAATGAGAATAAGGTTATACCTACACTCCAGGAGGACTGAATGATGGTTTGTCATATGCCATCATGAACAAGTAATGTGGTTATTATACAATAATGAAAGCATGTTAAATCAGACAAATACATTTTTGTTTAGCTTTCTTTTCTTTTCTTTTAAACAACAAATACTGAAAATTCCAGAATGAACAAATGGCTTTGTTGTTTGCACCAATGTTTGAGAAATGATATATACTGCCACAAGAAGGCTGATACGGCTTCCTCGCTACCACAGCTGTAATTTCGAGGACCACAATGGGAATTCCGGATTCGGCTCACCTCTCTGAGGTACTTCACGGAAACCGCTTATTTTGACACACAGAGATGTTCTGTGGATACGAGATCCTTGCGTTATGGATGAATGGATGAATTGGATGAATATGGATGAATCCACGCCAGCGTTAATCACGGCCAGCCGGAGCAAACATAATTAAAGCAGAGCAGATGTTATTTTATTTTGAGATGCAGTTAAAAGCCTGCATAATGCTCTGTAGCCATAGAAGGGGGCTGGCTCCTGTTCAGGCAGAGTGAAGGTCAGAGCAGGAACAGGGCAGTTGTTCACGTCGACGGTGCGAGCAGGAGAAAGACCAGGGTACACGGGGCGTGGCCAGCAGGGGTGCATTACACGGCGCTGGCGACATACGTGAGACATGTGGCGGGGGCCTGCTTATCTGGAATAAAGCCTTGCAGCAGCTCTCTAAGGTCCTGCCAAGGATCCAAATATACACCCCAGCAGGAAATTTCCCCCCCAGCAAATGCCGCGAGTCGTCATTGAGCGGAACGCAATCACGGATTGAGCTTAGTTATTTATTATTCAGATCCAGGATCCAGGGGTCCACTGGTTCTTCTTCCATTCAGCTAGGAAGTCGATGACTTAATGTGTTTGGCAGTGCACACAGCACATAGCATAGGTGGCATATAGCAATTCCTGAAACCGCAAGATTTCGATGCACACTGCATACTTCCAATTGAAATTCAAGGCACCCAAAAACCTTCCAGGTTTCAAAGTACCCTGATATGCTGTAACGCATTTCAGTCAGACATTAATTTCAATAGGAGAAATTAAAGGGACCCGAGGGTCCTTTTAGTTAATAGTGCGCTGCTGCCTCCTAAACCACGGGGTTCGTTCCTTTTTTTTCCCCCTCTGCCACTGAGCTCCCATTGTGACCAGTTTGTTTCTGATGCTTATCATAACTGACAGCCGGTTATCACTTCACCTCAGTTAAAGGAAACTTCACAAGGTTCCATTGCGCTGTTATCAAATTCAGTTCCTCAGCGCTTTGAGACTTATAAAGAACCCTGAATGAAAATATCGCATTTGTACCAGACAGACTGCCCCCGCTCCCCAACCGCCCCTCTCCCCACCACCCTTATTCCAAAGCACAACCAATGTCAGACGTGAGAGAGGTTAATGCTTTCTAGTGCTTGAGATTGCTATCTCTAATGAATGCATTGTACGTGCTAAGGGCCTTTTATCTCCTGACACATTACACCCCTCGTATAGAAACCTCGTGCTATCATGTTACCTCAGGTGTTAACCCATGAGATACTAATGCTAATCGCATGACCCTTTCAAATCTTTTCTTTTTTTAACCAATAACATTTAAGTGATTTATATGATATGTGATTATTGGCATCCTTTGGGGATAGCATGCTTCAGGGCACATTTTTAACAGACCCATTAGTCATCAGAAGTGGGAATTGTTGACTCTGTTTCCCATTCTATGTTGTCCTGGTAACAGGTAATTGATGGCCCAGACACCTCCTTTTAGTTTAAATGTTTTGTCCTCTACCTATAACTGGTGTTTAAAAGTGTTATTATTAACACCAAAAGGAGGATGAGCTGCCAGGATCCCTGGGTATCCTGTATCCTCACACCTACCACCTACTCCTCTTTGTGTGCATCTGTGTCATCATGTTTATTACAGCACCTACCTGTAGCTGCCAAGCAACGGTGAAGATCAAACATGCTGGCTTCAAAGTCCCCAGGATTCTTTGCCGCGACAGTGACGTTTCCTGCAAGGGTTCCCACGGAGAAGGAGATCACTAATTTCTGTCAGCATCCATGTCAGGTCCGAGCAGGCCAGCGGGACCAGACCGTCATGGTTT
>JAOVYW010053350.1:0-14124 GCA_025775045.1 Hiodon tergisus | reverse complement strand
TCTGGGTCTGTCTGGTCCGATCCATCAGGCCTTCATTAGCTTCCCTATAGAACTGATGTGCAGTGTCATGGTTTTTCTGGGTCTGTCTGGTCCGATCCATCAGGCCTTCATTAGCTTCCCTATAGAACTGATGTGCAGTGTCATGGTTTATCTGGGTCTGTCTGGTCCGATCCATCAGGCCTTCATTAGCTTCCCTATAGAACTGATGTGCAGTGTCATGGTTTTTCTGGGTCTGTCTGGTCCGATCCATCAGGCCTTCATTAGCTTCCCTATAGAACCAATGTTACAATAAAATAACTAACAAAATATAACGAGATAAGACTTGAATATAATAATTAAACATGCTGGTGCAAATGACGCTTTTTAACAAGTGCACATTTCAGCTGAGTGGCTGAACCAATCAAACCTAACTGCTGGTGTTCTCACAACCCCCCCCAAACAGAAAGTAGGAAGTCCTGTACACATCACAGACAGGCTTCACGTACATACCAAACCGAACAAAGCATGCAAAATATATTTCCTAACCGCCCAAGTACATAAAAAAAAAATTGGGGCACCACATTCCCCCAGTAACATCTTTGGCGTGCCAAAAAAGGGCCATCTTCATAATCGGAACTGTTTCCAATTACTGTTTAATGCAGCAGGGCGTCTGCCTCGTCTGCTCCTCAGCCTCGGAGTGGCTGTGTATTTTTTTCCCCAGGATCCATTTCACTGTCATGGCACAGTGGCTCCAAGCTGCCTACATTAGCCGGTTAATTAGGCCGGTACCGATGGACAGAGCCTGATAGACGTTCTCAACTGCGCGTCTCTGCCTCGTATGTGTGTGTGTGTGTGTGTGTGCGCGCGCGTCTCTGCCTCGTGTGTGTGTGTGCGCGCGTCTCTGCCTCGTGTGTGTGTGTGTGTGTGCGCGCGTCTCTGCCTCGTGTGTGTGTGTGTGCGTGTGTGTGCGCGCGCGTCTCTGCCTCGTGTGTGTGTGTGTGTGTGACGGAACGAACGTTTAACGGGCATAAGGAGGTCACGTTGAAAAGTTTAAACCAGGGTGAAGTGGCTGGACATGGTGAGATCTATCCAATCTATCTACAGTAGGTCACATGACCCTTTGTCTGGGCCACCGAAAAGGCCTTTCTCAAATGGAGAAGGAGGTCTGATGGTGTCTAGTGCACAAAAATATTTCACAAAATTAGATCAACTTCCTGGTATGCTTCCGTCGTTATCTAGGAATGCCTTATAATTAAAAGCTCTCTGATGTGATTCGGCAAACAAATATCACATAATTAATATATGCTATTTGTATGTGTGCGATAGGGAAAAGGAGTCATTTGCTCTGCTGTTGATCCGTATTAGACCTTTAACTGTGATGGGGGGAAATGAGGGGCGCATTTCAACCCCTTTCCTTTTCTTTCACTTTAGCCATGACTTCAATGCTTTTATGGGATAACTAAGTACCTGGAGGGCATCCATGCAAAGAAACATTAGACCCAAACCAATTTCACACAGAACCAGTTTCATAAATATTCAAAGTCTGCCTACCTTATACAGTGCTTGTGAAGCATTAGAGGTATATGTAACACCATAAACAACAGGAAAACTTTGGCAAACTTTATCTTCACTCAGGAGGTTCCAAGGACCTAAATAATCCCAGTAGTACAGAAATATAAGCACCAGGGTAGTTAGCAGTGATTTTTTTCCAGTTTTTTTCTTTCTCCAACTTAAATAAAAGGAAGCCGGTTTAAAGAACTTCTGTTATACAAGAGCTTTTTTTTTTTTTTTTAGAATCAAGGCTGCAATTAGTGGTTAAGTGTTTTTTAATTTATTTATTATTTTCTTCTTCTTTCTAATGGAATGATTTGCACGAGGTATGACAGGTAAAAGCCCTTGTGACATTATTTAATTAACGAACACTACGAAATGTTCTCCCACCACCCAGCTCCCAGAATCTCAAACGGAGGAATAGTTGAGAAATAAACCCTCAGAGGGTTTTAGTTTTCGGCAGAATCGCGTGTGGCCAGCCCTGTGGGTACCAACATCTGCGTCACCGGATCCCCCTTTACGGTCACATGCTGCCACTCCTAGCTGTCCCAAATCCCACGGATTGGACACGGAGCAATGCCCAAAGGACGTTTTTGGCATTTCCTCTCAGACACAGTGATTTCATACTCAATTCATTCAAACAAGTTAAGAATGAGGGCATCTCATCACGTCACATTTTTGTCAACAGTGGTAAAGTGAGTTTATTTTTTTGTTTTGTTTAAAGCTAATGTTATATTTCAAATAATATATACCATGTAATATCACAGGGCTTTGAATTTGAGCAATTAAACAGTGCAAGAATTATAATAATGTACTTTCAATAAGGTACTCATAGCCCAGAGCCAGGAAATTATGCTGCAGCAAGGTAATTAAAAGCCGTGTCTAATCTAAATACATGCCTCAGTTCTCCAGAAAATCTATAAAACATAGCAAGCCCAAAAATTGCTGTTTTTACAGGTTTTGTTTCCATGTTCCCTGGAGTGTGGTGGCACGCAGGTCTAATTCGACAAGGAACAATTGTAACGATGTCACGGAATTTGATCATTGTGTTTTGAAACTCAAATAGCTAGGTTTTTATGAATTCATTTTAATCATTGATTTATTTATTTATTTATTTTAAGTTGACGTACACTTAATGGCTGCTTTTCCTAAACTAACAATCCGTTCTAATCTAAAATTGTTTTGGCCACAGTGACAGGCACTCCATTACCCAGAAGCCTGTGGGAATGAAACCACTACTTGAAGTAATCTTATCCTTCTTCTGCTCTGGTGGATTTATTGGCAGCTGCCTTTGGTCCTCTGGGGGGGGTGGGAATGGGGATGAGTTTTTAGAGTTGGGGGGGTGAAACAAGAGTCCACTGTGTGCTGAAACGAGAGAAAGACCTTTGGGATGACGACGCAGTTCTCTACATGGGGTGTACTTCTGGCTTCCATTAGAATCAGTGATTAGGGTTTTTTTCTTTCTTTTTCTGGAAAGTGGGAGATTTTATTTACAGCTCAGGCAAACAAAACTCATTAATTTTTAGCCGGTTGTCACTTCATTATCTGCACTTATTAGACACTATCCCAAATTGGAGTAATTGTTCCATGGAACCCTAACTGTTTCTCGCTTGTGGACTCAACCAGTGCCTCGCTGTTTTTTAAAAGATAATAGCAAAACACGATCGTTTCCAGCAAAAGACTGACCGCCATTGAGCATGTGAGTCACTGATTCAGATCCTGCAATAACCCTTAGGAACAATCTATTTGTCATCCAAATTAAGGCAGGTTTTAAAAGGGAAATAACAGAGAGCGAACCGGACCGTGTTGTTCTGCAGATGTATATCAATTTACAATGGGCTAGTTAGACACCAAGGTTAATCAGTGTTGGCTTAACACCTGGAGCTTCGAACAAATCAGACACCGAGGCAGATACGACCACTGTCCAGGGTAAAGAAATGAGTTGTGTTTTACCCCCCTAGATCTGACTCGTTAGGGTTTCGTTAGGGCAAACCTGCAGAAAAACGATGCTGCAGTCGTCTCTTTCTTGGAACGGCGAGATCTTGCCTGCTAAGGAGATGCGTGAGCGTCCCTGAGATTGTTTCATCTGCCTGCTGCCTTGCTGGGACAGGGACAGCTGCCGCTTGGCGGGTGGGCGATGGATGGCCTCCTCGCGGCGCGAGCGCTGGGTGTAGGTTCCAGCACAGTTCTGGAAGCCCTCATCTGTATTGTCTGGGGGCATTATCGATGGGTGCTCCTGGGCCATTATTACATTGGCCCACCGCGTCTCCCCCGGCATCCATCGCTCTTTTGGGCAGAATGAGGCGCCGCCGCTGTCAGAGGGTGCCAGGCTTTCAGTTGTCATGGCTGCAGTGTAATAAATGTTAAAGTTCTTTACAGCCGTGGCGTGTAAAATTAAAGTGTCCAAGGCGATCTGCAGCAACGTTACTCAACAAGATGGAGGCCGTTGTTCTCGATAGCGCTTTAACTCTGCGTTTCCCTCGTTAGGGCGGTCTCCACGGTGTGTGGCTGAAGTTATCAGGACAGGGCAGCTCTTCGAAGAGTCGCACTGTGCCTTGGGTGTAATTTTGTTCGCGAAATGTTCCCTCACTTTTTCACGTCACTTCTTTGAGTGTCGTCGAAACATCTGACAAGGCAGCGCCGTCATTAACTCAAATGAATTTGAAGCAACTTATCCGCCCCGGTGGGATTTCCTAGGCTGGGAGGAAGCCTGCGGAACTTACTGATACAATCAGATTCCCCAAGCTTTCGAACGAAATTTGTTACAATGCTAATAACACAGGACCACCATTTTACGTATCTGATACCTTTCCGTCCTGTCCTTCTTCACAGCTCTTGTAGGGCGTACTGGGCAGCTGAAATTGAGGCACTGGTGGGACAGGGCAGCTGGTGGGACAGGGCCCCTGGTGGGACAGGGCAGCTGGTGGGACAGGGCCCCTGGTGGGACAGGGCAGCTGGTGGGACAGGGCCCCTGTTGGGACAGGGCCCCTGGTGGGACAGGGCCCCTGGTGGGCATCTCTACAGACTCGCTCTTCACCAATCCGCCTCCCTGAGATCGCTAGATAGGCGAGCCCAGACGGCCAAAGGGTCATAACTTACACCCTGTGCCGTGGTCACATTTTAGTTCCGCTTGGACGGGCCGCACAATTGAAGCTATATTTTTCTTTCTCTTTTTGATGTGCAGGGGTGGCCAGGTCAGCGATATATTCTTCTGCTTCCATACTTTGATAACAAAAATGTAGTTGGCCTGTTTGTTGCTGTTATTCAGTTGGCAGGGATTTCTGTTCTAGATGTGCAGAACGTTAGTTCATACATGTCTAGAGTGCTGAGTAAATTAAAGATTACATTTTTTGGGTACTAATGCGTGGAATGAGAAACTAGACTTTTGTAGTTACCCCGGGTGAAGTAGGTGATTTTCCCCGATGGTTGTCTCAGTTGGCTGAGGAAATAATAAACCAGTTTTAACCCTATAAGGTCTGGGACTCTGGTACAATTCTGGGATTCGCGTGCCAAGCCCGTGCCTATGAAATGGACTGCTGACTTAAAGGCCTGTCGTGAAGACAAGGCGGCGCTTTTTATCAAGCCCACCGCGTGCAGCTTGCAGAATCAGAATGTAGGGCAGACAGAACTGTGAAGAAGCAGAATGAGTTTGTTGAGCCCATTACATGTCAGGACGGGTGCGTCACATGGCATCCGCCCAAAGTGATGGGTTATAACTTCGGTTATAGCGGAGCCCGGCTCAGGACAATATCTAGAAATCAGGTCAGCGCTGGTCAACCCCACGCCTAAAACACCGCTCAGGACAATATCTAGAAATCAGGTCAGCGCTGGTCAACCCCACGCCTAAAACACCGCTCAGGCACAATATCTGGAAATCAGGTCAGCGCTCCCCACGCCTAAAACACCGCTCAGGACAATATCTGGAAATCAGGTCAGCATTGGTCAACCCCACGCCTAAAACACCGCTCAGGCACAATATCTAGAAATCAGGTCAGCTTTGGTCAACCCCACGCCTAAAACACCGCTCAGGACAATATCTAGAAATCAGGTCAGCGCTCCCCACGCCTAAAACACCGCTCAGGACAATATCTAGAAATCAGGTCAGCGCTGGTCAACCCCACGCCTAAAACACCGCTCAGGACAATGCAATCGAAGTTGCATAGGATAAATTAAAATGTGCCCCATTTGTAATGCACCTTAGAACGGTGCTAACCCATTCGAGGGCTTCAGGTAATTTACAAGCCGAGCTGTCAAGGAAAATCCATTAAGTAACAGCACCTGTGACCAGAAGGTTGGGAGTTCAATTACTCTTTAGGGGCCGCTGTTATTGTACCTTTAAACATGGAATTAAATTTGAATTGCATGAGAAAAACATCTAGTTTAATGAAAAAGTCAAATTGTAAACTGGAGCACCTGCTCAGTCTGATAAATAGGAATAATAACAGAACGTTCAGACATTTACCCAGCCAGCGAAAATAACCCAGGTAGGCCATTCACAGGCTGTGTAGGCTGAAAATCAGGCGAGTGCACCAAGACTACCGGACCTGTGGAAGTCTACAGACACCCGTGAAGGCAATGACGTTAAGTGATAATGTTGGACTGTGAGCCTGGATATCGTCCCCAGGGTTTAGTGTGGGTTTGAGCTTTACCAATGGGCTCTGCCTCCTTTCAGAAGGCAGGTCATATTCCGCCGACACTCCTCAGCATGGTGAAAAAACTCACTTGGCGTGGTGATAAACAGAGGAAACGGGATGCCACACGTGTACAGATGAATAATTCTTTTGACTAATAGGTATAGGTATGTTTACATTCTCACTAAAATGGTACAGCAGTCCAGAAGGACTATATACATATTCTCCTTTAAAACGGCACCAATTCTCTTAGGTACACCGCAGTTTTATAAGATAATTGGCAGGTAGCTAGCTACAAGCATCTTGGAGAACTTTCCACGGTTCTTCCACAGACTTTGTCTGTCTCGCTTGCTTCTGTATGTTCAGGTCTTTCTAATGAGTACTTCTGCAAGAACTATTCAGCCAAATAGAATATGTTGCTTGTGTATGTACAGCAACGGTTGCATAAATTCTCAAGTTTTAATAAATATCAGTTTTATTATTATTTAGACTATATCTGGAATTTTACACTCATTACAGAAATGTACTGATATTATCCATTATTAGTAGCAATTTTACTGTCTAAACATATTTTAAAATTAATCCCAAGTCTATCATGTGAAAAACATATATTTAATCTGTATCCAAAATCCAGAGTTGTAAGTTGTATATTGCAAGACCCCAGGAGGAAAGCCTACAGAGATGGGTGGTAGGTTGTGATGAAAAGCAGAGCTACACAGAAAAACAGTGTCCCCAGGAGGTCCTGGGCATTTATTAATAATAGTCTTGCTGTTTAGTCCACGGACAGGCAATCGCCAAAAGATTACACAAAAAACCTATCTCTCTTCTTAACTGTCTACACTACCAGATCCCTACTTAAAGTGCTGGAGAGCGGAGATGTCCCCTAGCGGCGTCAAACAAGGGGGCGAGGAATGAGGACAGGCGAGGAGTACACAAGGAAAAGGTCAGAACATGATTCAGGAGCTCAGAAAGAAAATTTGCATTTTTAGAGGGCTTCCATGCAGATAAAACGCACACGCAGCGAGCTCTGAGGCAACTCCTAACCCCCCTGCTCAGAGGCCAGACGTGGGAACCCCCTGATCCCCCGCTTGATTGGAATGCCTCTCGGGTGTGCTCAACAAGGGGTGTGGCCATCAATTAAAAGGGGTGTGGCCATCAATTAAAAGGGGTGCAGCCATCAATTAAAAGGGGTGCAGCCTTATTATATTCTAATGATATTATATTAATACAAAATATTACAGATCATATTCTAATCTTTAATTAGCATATGTACGAATGTGCACCAGAATCTGCACCAGCCAGCGCAAAGTATTCAATGACAATGGTCACCACAAGGTGGCGTAGGGAAGGTGTGCGAGCCTTCACCAGGGATGTTGATGTGGGATCCAGTCGGCAGGCGGAGGCTTTAGATCTGGTGATCAACTCTTCAGTGTGGGCTGCATCAACAGGAGAGAAGGTGGAGAAATAGCAGTCGAGGCAGGGGGGCTGTAGGGGTGGAGCTAGCCACAAACTGAGTTGAGGGCTGGGTGGTGGTGGTGGAGGTGGTGGAGGTGGAGGTGGTGGAGGTGGGGATAATAGGATTTGCTGGTAGATGGAATCAATTTTAGACTGAAAAAGTCTGCACTGCACATTGCAATGTTCTACAGAGCTAGCAACTATAGAGGTGCCAAAGTAGTCTGTTGATGTCGGAGAAAATGGTTCTGAGATTAACTTGACGTTATTGATGAGGTTTGAGTAGTAGACTTCTTTTTTTTTTCCTGGGAGAGAGCATTCTTGCAGTCCTTGACCTACTCTCTGTAGGCCTCGGAGTGGACTGTGAGACCAGATTTTTTTTATGAAGCCTCTCCAGTTGAAGGCCTGTGGACTTCAAAAGACGTAACCAGGGAGCAGGCTGAGAGAAGGAGACAGTCCGAGTTTTCAGAAGGGCTACAGCCTCGAGGCTGGAGGAGCGGAGCGTGTCATTGTGACTCACCAAACACTTCTTTTCAGCTGAGAGGAAATAAGAGGATCAGGGCTATTGTACTTGAAGCTTGTTTCCAAGAACTGATGTGCTGACCAACTTAATGTTTGTGTGTGTAATGGCCCATTTTCGCATTAAATTTGTTAGGGGGACATAATTATTAATCAGGACGGTGAATTCAAGCACACAAAGTCAAGAACAACATTGGTAAAAGTTAAGGACCAGCCAGCCCAAAAGTCAGACATTCAAAAGTTATGGTCCTGGGTGTAGGAAGGACCTTTGCCTTGTGGTCTATAAAATGCATAATAGCAAGCCCCCCAAATTAAGATTTTTATTGCCCCCCCCACCTGCAAAAATGCAAGCAAAGCTGCTCAAACACCAACAGCTATCTCAAACACGCCCGTTTTAACTGGAAACAGCCATCAAAAAAATCAGACTTCTTGATTAAACGGGCGTTACCATCTCAAAATGAGGGTTCTGATCTGCATGTGAAACCTGTGATTTAGGACAGTAGTTATGGGTAAGTGTACAATGCCAGGTACACTCTAAATCTGGATGTCATAAACAATAGCATGAAAAATGTGATGCCCCCTGTTTAAATGGTTAGAGGTTTGTTTTTTGATTTTTTTGTTTTTGTTTTCTGACTGGCCAAGTACATTCAGAATAATTAAGGCCTGAAAACACGCATTGAAACACGTCAAGCATTATTGTAACCCTGTCAAGTATGGGTGAAGCAGTGTCAACTGTTTGTTTTCTCTCAAATTAGGCTGTCAGTCAACTGCACGATAGAAGACAACCTGCTTAGCTTCCATTTTTGGGAAAACAACTGTTTGCCGGAGGCCAATGTTGGTCTAAAGTTTACAAACCAGGAACTACAAAAAATAAGTGCACTGAATGCCTGATATCACTGAGAAGCAATCGGCTTTTGGCAACCATATTCCAACAGTGTGATTCAGAGTCAAAGTACATACATCTATGGTCACAGGTCTTTTCAGTTTAAATGTATGCTAGTTTATGCATTCAAATTAGAAAACTCCTGTTACGTTGGGTTTAATGTACCACCGTCCAATCTGCAGCATCTGAGTGATGCCATTGCGTTAGTATGTTTCCAACACCTCGTAGAATTCATGTCAGAACCCAGTCAGGCTGTTCTGGAAGCCAAGGGGAGTCTGACCCAATATCGGATGGGTGTTCCTAATGACACCCATCCGGGCCTCTGGAGTGGATCTAGACATAATGATACGTAATGAGGAAATTAATTGAACCAAATCAAAACGGACAACCCATTCAACAAAAGTATCTTGTAAGTATCGGTGTAAGTATCTTATTTATTGTGCTCGTAGAAATAAAACCCATTTACAGTTCCGTAAAGAACAATTACCAGGTGGTCCCAGCCTTAACGTAGATAACTGCTTCTGTCTGTTGTCAATAGGACCATACTTCTTAAATTCTGAATGTATAATATTATCTAGTATCTGTATTCTCCAAATTGTGACGTGTACCTTTATCTACCCAGGCAAGTTAATTGAGGACAGGAAGGTTAATTAAAAAGATACTTATAACAGAAAAAAGAGAAAAAACATGACAACAGTCAGGCTCATCCCATTTAATTGCTGCAGATTTAAAGATTCTAATTGCATGGAATGAGTTCTAGTGGGAAAGGATTAAAAGAAGAATAAATCAATTGCTATTACATATTCACCTTTTTGTTTTCAAATGTAATATGGAAAGATCCATTTTTGTGTCTTGAATTCCAGTGTTATATTATATTATATTATTCTGCCTGATTTAATTCAAGAAACCTTAGTGAATATAGTTTTGTGACATGGAAACTGAATTATTTGGCAAGAACCAAATCAAAAACTTTAGCAAACCGCTAATCGCGTTTAGCAAAATTGTAGTCGATAGCGTTTTCTTTTGCTTAGTTCTTCTCCTCCTGATTTCTTCCTAGTCATGGCAAGAGAAATTAGCGGCTTGCTAATGTTTTGATTTCATCCCGTCCTTTATTTGCCTTCACAGACAGTCAAAAAGACAGATTTTTTTTACCTGACCCCCCCAGATGCATCAGCTCGAGACTCCTATGTGGGGTAACCTACACGGTGGTCCCGAAATCCGGTGTCTCCGTGAGCCCAGAGTGGGTTAGTCTCTGCTGGTTCTGAAATGGTGCAGTTATTTCAGAGGCTGTCCACAGGGACACAGATCCTTCTGTTGCTTTTTACTTTTACCACCTGAAGTGAGCTCTTTATCGCCCCCCTGGAGTTAGAAAAGTTCCATGTTGGCCCTGAGATATCGCATCGCTTTAATTGCTTCAGTGCCTCTCCAGCTGTTAAGACTGGTGAAGTGAGCCGCTGTGATCAACATATTCACTCTGGATGAGAGAGTGAGCAGCCAAGCAGAGCTCGTGGGTACCGGAGGATGTGGCGAGAAACCCCTGCAAAGTGTCTTTTGTGTGCGTCACTTCATTATGACCTCAAAGACACTGGGTGCTTCAGTGGGTGAAAAACTGCTGTAAAATATGCTATGAATTAAGGGGGGAAACCGTGATGGAAAAAGTACCGGTTCTGGAAAGAGTGTGGGTGGAACAGAAGTCGTATTGGCCTTCGGTTTTACCGTTTTAAAAAGTGTGTCATGACTTTTAGCGTAAATTCACATAAGTCTCGTTGCATCCGTTTTTGACAAACTAATAGCCTTGTGGTACCAGAAGGAAATGCTTGGCAAGAGATGAGGTCCAACTCCAGTGCCAGCCTTAAACATTATTATTATTACTACCTCCCCCACTTACAATGCCCTATCCATGTGTTAAAGTTGACCCCTTCCCTTACCACAGTTCAGCAATTGGCAAAAAGGCAGCTGAACTCAACACATGTGACAGTCTTAGCTTTATTTACCTAGATGTCCAAGGTCCTTGAGACCATTTGTGCAGGATGAGCGACGCTTTCAAGGAAATGCAGCATTTTAACTGCATTCAATGTGCTTTTCCAATGGGCCTCCCTCCATGGACCCAAGGACGTGAAGCCTGCAGGGCTCCGGGTTTTGGCCTACACATCCGGTGCAGAGACCTGTCATTTAAAGTCACCTCATCCTGGTTACACGGGAGACCATAACCCATCTCCGAGGAAACCGATCAGACTTGACAGTGAGACACGGACCAGAAACGAACAGAAGTTAAAAGACACAAGATTTACACGGGCTGTTTTCCTTTTTCCCTGTTGTCAGTATCAGGAACGTACGATGCTGGGTGACGTTGATGTTCCCAGCTGAATCATCAGAGGGCTGTTTACTTGCCTTGCGCTCGTTGATGTCACTATTAAAATGTTGGTTTAAAGAATGCTTCATAAATAATATATACAAGTTTTGCAATAAATAAGAAATTGGTTCGTTTGATATTGGTGCATGAAGGAAATATCATTGAGAATATCAAACACTGAACTTAAATTAATGTTGAAAGGACTTGTGCATGACACCAACTTTTAAAAAGTTTATAACAAAGTTTACATCTTTTTAAACAGTTTACATCTTTTATAACAAAGTTTACACCTTTTATAACAAAGTTTACATCTCTTATAACAGTTTGCATCTTTTATAACAGTTTGCATCTTTTATAACAAAGTTTACATCTCTTTAAACAGTTTGCACCTTTTATAACGACAACCAAAAAAAACTTTCTGTCGCACAGCTGGACAGATTGTAAAGCTTTTCTTTTGTTATTTGTTATTTGTTATTTTTATGAAAGACCTAGTAAAGAATGTAAGGATAATCATTTTTAATAATCTCTTAGGTCCCCAGTGAGTGCTCTGGTTTCCTCCTAAGTGGACACTGGTCCACCCATTCAGGGTGTACCCTGCCTCACGCCCGTTCTGCCCGTGCACCACGACCCTGAATTAGGTAAGCAGTTAAGGGGAATCACTGAATGAACGAATGAATGAATGAATGAATTAATTAATTAATTAATGCATTTTTCCACTTAAATTAGCGAAAGACAAGCTTTTCGTTTTCATCATGCAGTACCACATACCGTTTCAAACATGCCTAACCCTAACTCCCACTTTAAACATGAAACACTGTATAGGAAAAAATGCAACCAAGAGATTTCTTTACATTGCATCACTCATCAAACTTGGGAAATCCGAGCTGCCATAATACTGGATAAGGGACGTGGGAATGGTTAAATGGTTAGAGGAGAACGGCGGACAATGAAAAAAACAAAGACAGGGGACTGAGAAACACTATGTTTAGTCGGGATTAAGTTAAATGAGAAGAGTAGGAAAACTGAGAACAGCTTTGCACAGCTGCCCAGAGGATTCAACACGTTCTCTTGTGTATTAAACATCATTGTCATTCTGGAACCATATCGCTGGGCTAAATATTGACTTAGATATTATCCTAGTCTCATGAAAAACTTGTAATACCAGGGCAACGCTATGGTAATACATTTTTCAAGGAGATTAAAATTGTATTACTTATGAAGATGAAAGAAGTTTGCAAATATTTTTTCAAATGCAAACAAGAACTCAAATTTGGATGGCTTACTTTAAAAAATATTTTCATAAGCATAATGCCTGTCCAAACTGTTATCATTCTTGAACATTTATATAGCATGGTCTCCAAGGTTTGTACTCACTTAGCGCTGTATATAACAATACGTGTAGACGGTAACAACTTGTCTCCTCAGGCTCTTCTCCAATAGATTTATTATACATACAGGCACTTAACCCCTTACGTTGTGAAGGACGGGGCCACTAACAGGGCAGACATTTATCAGCATCCAATACCTTGTAGAGACACCTTGTTTTTAAGGGTATGAGCAACCCAATGGAGGGAGGTGAAGCAAGGTTTCCTTTGGGTGGTGTCTTTCTTTTACGATTACAAACTCATAGATATACGTAGACATCAGATGAGCCCCATAAATAAAATTTAAATCGTCAGTGTTAGCTTGTTTTTATTCCTTCAGCTAAATTATAAATGCTTTGTATTCAGTGCCTCATTAATGACGTGAAAACACATCATTACCATGCAGTTCATGAACGGACAAGTGCAATGTCGAAAAATGATTCACAAACACAAAACTCCTTTCTGTAACCATGAAAAAAAAGGTTTTACCCATATGACACAGTCTAAACACAACTGCACTGAATCCTTTAAAAAATGTATACTCTGCCTGCTGTTGTTTGTTGCTCCACTCTACTCTTTCCTGGCTCCGAGTGAAACGTATGTCAACATCTTGAATAGTAATTTGTTTCCATCTATATATATATATATATATATATATATATATATATGTGTGTGTGTGTGTGTGTATAGATATAAAATTCAGAAGATTTATTTTCTCTCACAGTTAATTTAGCTTAATAGATTTTAATGCCAGTGGTTGCTCAGATACGCAGTCTGAGCTAGTATGGAGCGCTACGTATTACTTCACCTAATAACTCTGAGGGAGGGTCAGGGGATAATGCATCTCTTCAGAGGGGGGTTAAACAGGCCACACTTTTTGGCTCAATAACCAGAAAGGAACAATTTACTTCACTCACTCAAAACCAAAATCTATTTAAATGTAAAGACCCAGCTATGTAGTTACTCTAAAATATTTGCACTGCGCCTACTTACAGACTTCAAGACCCATAACACATTGGGGATATAAATTTAAAGTACCAAAAGGAACTTCAACCTTTCAGAAAATGTATTCAGTGCTCACAGGGTCATTACACGTACAGCCTGGTGTAATAAAATCCCCAAAGTACGTAAGTCATTTTGAGTATTTTATTGGTCCAATGAGTACTATACATTGCTCCCCTGATATTTATGCAAATCAAGCCCTTACTTCTCTCACGAGACCCAAGAAATACAAAGAAGTGAGTGGAGATTTCAGGTCAATGAATCAGACCCTTCGTCTCACTGCCGTTGGTCTGGCCTCAAATAGTGTTTTATGTTGGCCTGGCCTCAAATAGTGTTCATGTTGGCCTGGCCTCAAATAGTGTTCATGTTGGCCTGGCCTCAAATAGTGTT
>JAOVYW010053339.1:0-23716 GCA_025775045.1 Hiodon tergisus | reverse complement strand
ATGTGTGTGAGCGTGCGTGTGTGTTTGTGTTTGTATGCATGTGTGTGAGCGTGCGTGTGTGTTTGTGTTTGTATGCAAGCAAGAGATTGAGATGGGAAGAATAGAGCAGTGAGGGGTTTGTGGTTTCACTACATTCCCCCCCCACCCCCACCCCCGTCCCGCTTTTAAAGAACAGGGTTCAAATTAGAATGTAACACTTTGATTGTGCTTTTAGCTTTTTGAAATTGTAGCTGCTAGTAGCTGGTTTCGCAAAATCAAACCAACACCTTTGCCCTGTTTGTTCCCGTATACCTCACAGGAAAACGGTTTTGAGCTCATTCTCTGACTATGGGGTCGGAGTTTCTGACCCAGAGTTTCAGGGGTTATGAATATTTAAACATTTCGTAAAATTACAAAGAATATATAGTTGATAACAGCACACTGGAGTGTGCTGCTCAGAGACAGCAATAACAGGATATTCTCCCAGTAATATGCTTGCAAGTGTAGCCCAGCAGAGCCGGAGTTTCCCCATCCTCTGGGTAGACCGCCGCGGTACAATGTTCTCACCGCACAGGTTCTTACTGCTTCATGCCACACACAATGTGCCACACACATTCAGTGGGAACGTTATTTCGTATTGGATTGCAAAATTGCAGCCACACGTGTACAAGCTCAGACACCCAAAATCAGTTTTGTGCATATGCATGTACTGATTTTCTTCAAGAACATCTCGAGAACCCTGAATGAACTCGATTGGAATGTCCGCTCCCCGCACTAGCGTTGTTGTTTCAGGCTAGACTAGAGCCTCATGGTCCAGCTTGATGTGGATCCTCTGTGGGATGAGCTCTTTTGGAGTCAGCTGATTGGGCAATGTCAAAACGGGGATGGCAGGGGTTGAAAGGTTGTCAAGGTCACAGAAAGGGGCGGAGCTGTCAGTGGCACTTTCGAGCTGAAAAGGAAGCTGTCAGAACATCCTCTTGGGATTTTCACGGTCACTTTCGATATCTGCTTTGATTTTGCGGTTTAAACATTGACACCTTTCTGTCAGTTTGTCATCTGATTTTCTTTTCAGTCCTTGTCCTGTGGACCCACTGTAATGGTTCTCCTAGCCCTGTATTTCATTTGTTTTTATTGAGCTGTTCGGTAGACACAAAATAAGAGAAAAAAACAAAACAAAACACAATCAGTCCCAGTGGGAAAATCAGCATGCAAGCCCCATAACAGATAAACGGGTACAAAATAGTATGAGCAATTAAACAGACTTCACACTCACTCCAGGGCCAGTTGCAGACAAGAGAATTGTTGATTATTATTAATGGACACATCACACATGATTATTTGATGATACAGAGTGAACCTTAAATTTCCTTAAATAAAAAACAGGTGCATTACGCTGAGTTAACTGATATTAACAAATAGCAGCACTTAGAATGCACCTTTTGCATTTGCAACAGCTGAAAAGTTGTTACTTTTATAATATTATTGGCACAAGTGTAACTCCAAAAACACATTTTTAATAAGGGATGTAATGTGGAAAACAATGAAGGATGTCGATTCCAGAATATCTTCTAATTAACAACGCAGGCAAACCTGGGTTGTCCCGCGGTCCAACAGAACAAAGACCAGCTGGTACTGTGGGCTCCCAGGGCCATAACTGACAGCCGAAAAATGCCTACCATTATTGTTGTTTTTGTCTGGTTTGCATCCATGCGTGACGTGCTTCTTCAGTAATCATTTTAAACAGCAAACTTAATCATTGTTTGGTCTACTGCCCCGCAGAACGACTGATACGAATGTCAAAATTGCAGAAATTTTAAAAAGAGACTCACCTGAAAAGCAAGTTGGCATGTGGACAGATTGGAGTACATGGGCCAGACCTGATGCAGACTCCAGGAGACTGTGTCACGGAGGGTTTGAAATCTCAATCCATGCAGCCAGTCTGCTGTTCCAGTTACGTTGACATCCTTACCCCATTACTTGCCTCTAATATATATATATAATATATATATTATTATTATTATTATTATTATTATCTTTTTCCCCCGGCTAAAACAGGACATTTTTATTGATTGCATCTGAGCTGAACAGGGATATTGGGTTGGGGTTTAGGTCATTGGATTTCTCTAACCAGGGGAAGTTAGGCGCTCCAAACATAGCTGTTTGTGACATGTGCTCTTTCCCTTCTTTCCTTCAGTCTCCATTTCTATTCCATTTTTCATTATGTAATATTCCCTTTGCTTGTGAGAAAGCCATACACCCAGGCCACGTTCAACTGTGCATTCCCATTTCACTCTGAGAACCTTTTGTACCCTTTGGTTCTGGAGAAATCCGATCAAATTTGCTGATCAAATCAGTACTGTTGAATTTACAGTGGGACCCCATAATCTCAGGTCCCGAGTTTGATGCTCAAACCACTGTAACAAGGTGGGGCCCAGCATCCCTGCCGAGTTTCCCACTGCCCCCCTCAATGCCCCGCCCCCTTTGGTCCTGCTCCTGTCCATTGTCCTGTCTTTGGTGCATTTTTTGGAACAGTTCACTTGTGGCCCATCAAATAAAACATATTTAAAGAGACCAAACAAAAAATAACCCCTGGGTTCTGTTTGCCACAGAACAATGACCGCAACACCTCCAGCAGACACTCACCCTTTGATCCTTTTCTAACTTCCTCTTTGCTCTGTCCATAAATATAAATTGTTTTATGAACAAATCCTGGCAAAAAGTGATGAAAATATGTTTTATCAGAATGAAATAATAAAACAATAAAAATAAATAATTGAAAATATTTTGTGTCTTCTTTTAAAGTAATCTAGTTGATAAATGATGATGAGCGTTGCTTCTAATGTGTTAGGGTGCATGTTGTAATACTATAGGTTTTTGTTTAGTTATCACGTGAACCGCTCCAGTGCATATCCAAAATTTAGCTCAATTTTAACTCTAACTTTAGCTAATATTTAGTTTCTATGAGAAGTTCAAGAAAAATTAACAATCATCCAATTTTCCGAGGAGTTGCCGCACATACTTGTATTTTAGTTTAAATTGCGGTGATGTCATGGTACCCGTCCTTAAAAAAAGAAGCTAAAAACAACAACAGAACCATTTCAGAACGACACCGACCCGACTGACCATCAAGAGTAGTTCTGTGAATGCTTCAGCTGTAGTTTCTGCGAAAAATAAGGTATGTTGATATATTTTGATTACGCTTTTTGATATACATGAAAATTCTCGACATGGTTTCATTCTAAATCATGAAGTACAATAAATTAAATAATTTCAATGCAACTATTCGCATGGAACCGTCTTTGGTAAAAAAGGGAAAAGTGATTTTGAAAAGAAGAGAAAAAGTTGAAAAGTCTCTAAGGTAGAACAGGTAAGTCTCATTATTACTGACGTTATCTATTGCTTTTGTTGTTGCTGTTTGAAGCGATTACTAAATTAAGCGTTTTACTCATTTAAAATTTTATATAGGCGAAATTGAAATTGTACTAATAATATTTAACTGATACATCTGAATTATTTTAAGTATACCTCGGCAGTAGTTAATTCAAAATCTTTTAAGACCAACTACTATTAAACAACCTAAATCTCGATTTATTGATACGTCGGTTCGATTGTATAGGTAGCCACCAGGGGGCTACTTAAGTTTTCAGAGATCGTAGTGCCCACCTGGATGATGTCTGCCTAGGTGTTTTACCGACAGTTTACTTTTATTTTACTGCAATGTCTACATTTTCTGTGTACAGTTTTATAACGCAGTAATAGGACACGTTACGTACAAATATGCTCCGTCAAATATGCTCCGTCAAATAACGGCTATTTCTTGGTAATAACCACATGCATTAACTCATTGTAGAGTGTAGAATAAAAAGACTACCAATGGAATTAATGGTGTATAAAGAACTAAATCAGGCTGAACATACCCCATATTTTTTCTATGCAGAATTTGCATTTCTGAAGGTGATGGTAAATATGATGTTATGGTATGGATTCAGAGATTCAGAATGTTAACTTTATTATGATGATTCCTATATTAGGATGTGGCTCCGCCCCTGCTCTCCTTTGCTGATATTGCTGCTCACACTGGCAGTGGTACCCCTGGCAGTCGGCGTGACGACACTACACACATTCCGTGGCTGCGCAGTACGAGAGTTCTCCTTCCTGGCCCAGAAGCCGGGTTGCCACAGCCTTCGCATCGACACAGAGGCATGCTGGGGCCGCTGCCACACCTGGGAGGTAAGGTGGGACTGTCCTGTGGCTCCTCTCCCCACCACCTCACCTGAGCGTGGGGACAGACACCCTGGTGGACAGACACCGAATTGCTGCATTGCTATTTGTACCCCCCCCCCCCCCCAAATGGTGTAGATCTGCATTCACAGAAACAGAAAATGTTCCACTCAAGAGACAGAGACAACACAAGGAAGTTTCTTTGAAGCAGCTTTGCACAAGGCTATGTCCTCACTTGTTGGCTTTGTCTGTGGTGCTGCTGTGATCAGAGGGAAATTTAAACAAGCTGAACGGTGTACCTTTTCCCTCTGTGCAGAAGCCAGTCCCGGAACCCCCGTACATCCAGCGGCACCATCGTGTGTGCACGTACAGCCGGACTCGCTATCTGACCGCCCGCCTGCCGGGCTGCCGTCCCCAGGTCTCCCCCCTCTACACGTACCCACTAGCCCTGCAATGCGACTGTGCACCATGCTCTACCCAGGACACAGAGTGTCAGACCTTCTGAGGGCAGGGCCAGCAGAGTGTACCATGCAGAGCAGCATCTATTTTCATGCTGGAGCCTAGCAGAGTGTAGGTCATGGGCCACTGCTACTGAGAACAGCACTAGTGCATTTAGTACATACTCTGTTCTAGTAAACTCGATTCTGTGCAGCATTATGCATAGTTAACCAAAGGCTAGAACTCCTCAGCAGTGAAGCATTACGTACAGTTAACCAAAGGCTAGAACTCCTCAGCAGTGAAGCATTACGTACAGTTAACCAAAGGATAGAAATCCACTGCAATGCAGCATTATGTACAGTTAACCAAAGGATAGAAATCCACAGCAGTGAAGCATTACGTACAGTTAACCAAAGGATAGAAATCCACAGCAGTGCAGCATTATGTACAGTTAACCAAAGGACAGAAATCCACAGCAGTGCAGCATTACGTACAGTTAACCAAAGGATAGAAATCCACAGCAGTGAAGCATTACGTACAGTTAACCAAAGGATAGAAATCCACAGCAGTGCAGCATTACGTACAGTTAACCAAAGGATAGAAATCCACAGCAGTGCAGCATTACGTACTGTTAACCAAAGGATAGAAATCCACAGCAGTGCAGCATTACGTACTGTTAACCAAAGGATAGAACTCCTCAGCAGTGAAGCATTACGTACAGTTAACCAAAGGATAGAACTCATTAGTGAAAACTTTTTCTTTATTTCCATGTTTACATTTTTATTTAATTGACAGTACACTGTTGCTTTTTAAAAAGTAAAATATTTATGCTAATAAATATAAATAGAACACATACATTCTCGAGTTTTTAATGGCACAAGCAGTAATATCTGTTGCAGAAGGAAAAGTTGAATATTTGTCTCAAAGGTAACGTTATCTTGGCAGAGTTGTGATACTACCAGCTGTGCGCTCATCCCACAAAGTGTTTCATACACAGAATAATTGTCTTCCTCTGGAGCTAAATAATGTCAACATGGAAGTTTAAAAACGTTTAAAAAATGAATACTTTTGCTTGACTCCCTTTTCTGTCTCCATTTCTCTTGAGTCTCCTTTCCCCCCCTCTCTCACCCACAATAACGTATGCATCCCCCCTCCACACACGAGGAGATGTGACCCCGCTCACACGACCGCACACAGAACTTAGTGCCTAGTATTTTCTTCCTGTGTTACAATGTGGAGCACACCAGGCCTGGACCTCAGTAGCGGGATTTGCGACACATGTCGCAGCGGCAGGCTTGCGCGGTCAGGATCTCAATATCATCGTGGCGACGGCTACGGGGGCAGTCCAGGCGCACCTTGACCTTTGGAACATAGAGGCATGCGTGATACTACATGCAACACCTGCTAACATTGGTGTGCCATTGTGGCTCTCATTCTAGTATCATTATCTTACATCATTATATTACTAGAGGTATCGGTTGACCCAGTTGGTGTCTCAGTGTGTCTCATTAGCAGCATGATTTTAGTGGTCACTGAACCAATTTGGTGGAAACAGGGCAGAGACACCATAAACAGCAGCAAAATAACAAAATATCACAAACAGTTACAAGGGCCCTAATGACGATATCCGAAGTTCATCAATACATTTTTCCATAAAAATACTGTATGTGCCTGCTGATTCAGGACCAGTGCATAGAGTAATTCAGGTTGGAGGGAGACAGGGGAGTTGAAAGGCAGAGACATGAGGTGGGCGGAAAGTGAGGTGACTGCACCTGTGCCTACCTTTGCGTCCTTGCTGATGGTGCAGCAGCGGGAGGCGGAGGTTATGTTGTGGGTGAAGTTGGAGGCCACGAGCACAGAGTAACGTGAGGGGAAGGCACTGGACTCGCAGTAGCCAACACAGGCGTGCACCACGTGCGTCCCCCGACATGTGCCCCTCCGGTCACTGCGGATCGTCACGTTGAACGCTGCGGGAGGGGCGGTGTCGAGGGAGGACGGGGAGGGAGGTTTGAACATGGGAGAAGGAGAGCAAAAGACCCAATTTAAGAGTTTAAGAAAACTAGACAACGTTATAAACAAAGATGAGCGACACTTTCACAAACAGATTTGTAAGTGCTTTAAGACGCTAGTCTGGTAGGTGATAATCAGCTTGTTTATGGTTTAGAAGTGCACCATGGGTAAACTGGACAGTGTAAGGGAGGCATACAGCATGGCCATAGGTATCTACTCGAAACCACCAGAGAAGTGATACTATGGTTTAGAAGGTGTGTATGGCGTCGGATACGTGTGTGCCGGCTGGTATTGAGAGACACTCACGGTAGAGGTGGCAACCTGGGCCCAACCCATTGTGGCTCCAGCTGATGGGTGCTAGCAGCACCAGGAGAACGAGGACCAGCGCCCAAAGACAAAGGCCAGACATCAGATTTCCATTGGGAGACATGAGAACACTGGGCTACATGGAAAAAACAGATAAAATGCAGGAATTACTGATTTGTAGTTTGTAGTGATCATTTCAGAGAAAGCTCTCCTCGGTCCACTAAAATTTAAACTAAACTCAACTAGCAAGATTTTATCCACTCTGTACTTAACACGCAACTATTCTACATTCAGTACGTGCACAGAGGCAGAGTACTTTTAAGATAAACAGCTGGACATGCATATTTAGGCTGTTTCATCAAAGCAGTGTTGTGACATCTTGGATATTAGTTTATTATCAAATGTCAGACTCGTTTACTTCAATATTCAGTGTTACTAAAATACTGTACATTATAGACAAAAAATGACCAATTTCTGGCCACCAAAATATTTACTTTATTGCCATAGTTCTGTCTCCATAAAAATGACAGCTGGACTGTTTTATGTCGCCTGGGTTGCTATAATACATTCTGTAATGTTTTCCTCCGGAGTTAGTCCCCCCCTCCGGTTGGAGACAACCAGACCCCCCTGGGTATGCCATTTCCATTTCCGACATGTGGCGATCCGGCCAATCGAAGGCCAATATCACTCAGGGAAACCATTACACTGTATTATTCCATTATTCCTTCGCTGGGTTAGGTTTCAGTGGCCCTTGCCCTTGTCTCTAGTGCTGCAGTGTGTGTGTGTATGTATGTGTGTGTGTGTGTGTTGTGTGGACGTGGGAAGAGCAGACAAATGTGTGCCCTAGTTTTCTAAAAATCCTGAAAATGTCCTGGCAGGTACCCCCATCATCAAACCGCATTCAAAATTGTTCCCTGGTTCCCCATAACGCCTAACAGTGCGGATCCCTTATTAGTAATTAGTGTAAGAATTCTTAGTGGACACTTGACTTTTGAGTATTGATCTGAGCCCAAGCTCGAATATCTGTGTTGCCATAGCGAACGAGTGACGGGCTGAGGGAAACTTGCGGGTTCTTCAGCATCCATACTAGCGGAAGTTCTTACGTGAGTGCCTGAATACTGATTGAAAATAAATTTATGACAACCTCTAAGCATAACGTCCAACTTCTGTGAGAAAGTGTTGTTGGGTATAATAGTATAGATTAACCTCTTGTAAGCCTTTTCAGGCACTCACTCCATTGTGAAGTGGCTAAAGTTGGATGCAGTATAGCCACCAAAACGCTTACTCTGGATTTAATTTTAAAATGCAGTTGGATTTTTTCCCTAAAGCAATGTATTCTGTGTATCAAGTGTCCATTGTGTTAAGTTTCAAATGACAGTCTAAGGCTGGGGTGGTAAATCCTGGTCCTTGAGGGCAGATTTCCGAGTTACCAGACCAGGGGTGATCATTTATAAACCGAATAATGATCTCAGTTAAACAATTTGAGAGGTGAGGTGGAACAAAACCCCTGGGCTCTCCAGGACCTGGACTGGCCACCACTGGTCTAAGGAAATTTTCAACCGAGGCCTTGTTGCTAGGAAGTCGTCTAAAAATAATTTCAGCGCTCAAATTAAATCGGTTGTGGCCACGGCAGGTTCATTTGATAATCTAATTGTTCGGTACAGTTTTCATCCACCTGGTGTCGGTGGGAATTTTGGCAAGTATTTTAAAGAGGAACAGGAAATGAACTGGGGGCAGACTGAGCAGATTTCTGCTCTGCTTAATTCTTAATTCCGCAGTAGTGCTAATGATTGAGAAATAAATGGGGGGGAAACCCCCCAGCAATTTCAGTCATTACTGCCAGAAATTAAATTACAGTTCCATTTCTGCACAAGCCATAGGACAGCTAGGGCTAACCACTTTTGAACGGGTGCAAAAACAGCATTGTCCCCTATAGTAGTTTCGCATACAGATGCTCCCAACAGTGCCCTCAATACCATCCCATTCTTTACAATATTTAACGGTGTGCCAGCATGTTGCGTGAAAGAAAAACATTAAAAGCGAATGTGAAGCCTGACCCGTATTTTGTAAAGAAGCACATTTACCGAAATGACACAACCCAACGAGGTGGCTAAAATGTAACCCCTTGGCACATTGCATTATACTGCACAAGTGTCAAGGTACCTTGACACACATTCGGCATTAAGACTGTACCTTTAGTTGATGGGTTGGAGACCAGTCAGAACTAAAACTTTACTTTAAAAACATTGCTGTATTAATGCTGATGGTTTTAGTTTTGGTGGTGAGAATTCTCAGCTGTTAACACTGAAAGCATTGCCGTGTGCGTCTGTGTGGATCAGTGCATAAGGTCACCACGCCTGTTGTGTTGAGTGATAACTCCCGAGTCCGGCTGAGCGAGGCTGTTGTTACCTGTTGGGTCTTTCCTGCGAGTTCGGTCCAGGTGTGTGCAGGTGTGCGTGCGCGCGCGTGTGTGAGGGCACGCCGCCTTGCACACAGCTATTTGTAGCGCAGGTGAGAGTTGAGCCTTCCTTTTCCCTGACACGGTCACGCCTACAAGCTCCCTCTCTCTCTCTCTCTCTCTCTCTCTCTCTCCTCACGTTGTGGCTACCCCTCTCTGTTTTCTACCCTTTCTTTGTCAGTTTCCCCTCCAACTCTGCTACCATCTCCCCCACCCATACCCCAAATTTACAGAATAAAAGACGTGGACGGTGACAGCAGTGGACACAGAAATGGGGGAAAAATTTGGTTTCCTGTCGAGGGGGAAAAAGAACAGAGTAAAATTAATCAGCTTTGCCACTGGTGAATCGGTCCTTTTAGATTGGATCTCAAGGCAACTGTGTCCCAGTGAACATCTCAGTTTCTATATTTAAGCATGCACGCATCTTTTTATTGTGTAATGCCTTAATTGATATTATGTGCCTGTGCTGTGTTAAATTGCCTCCAGATACGTCCACGGCCGCGCTCCCGTCTGCATTTTCCATTTCCCCGGCCCTTTCTACGCGGCGCAGTGGTGTGGGAGGAAGGGTGGTGAGAGGTCAAGAAGATATTGTGGGTTTGGATCGAGCTGGCGCAACGTGCAGACGAGCTTCTGCGTCTGTTTTGTGTATTTGCCCTTGAGTTTGACTTCTCCGTGGGTGTGTGTTGGTCTATTGTTTCTAGTCATTGGATCCATAGTGTATGTTTGTCTCTGGGTAGATTTGTATGCGTAGTTTATCTATTCCTGTGTGTGCTTGTATTTTTCAGTTATCGGCTGTTGGAATGTAAGAGTGTAGTTTTATGTTTTCATAGTATGCACTCATTTATCAAATTAAAATTTATTTTTACGTGTTTTCATTTAAAACTTTTTTCCACCAGGCGGTCCTAGAGTCATTTTAAAATCCTTAATGTGAATTGATCCCATCGCCATGGAGACCTAGGCTGCACCAACCATCAGACTGGTACAACGAACCTGGTTACCGTGTTTATGTAAACACCCGCGCAGGAAAGGCGATCAGAAGGCGTCAGCATGAGGCACAGGAGATGACCCATTGGCACTAGTCACGCTCGTCAAAATAATTTAGCAATAGTAATCGTACCGGCTGCCCCCCACGTGGAGGAGCCCTGGGATTTGACTGGGGGTCATGGGGACATGGGGTGGGCAAAATGAAATAGCATTTAATGACTGGGAAAAACCACAATAACGTCCTCCGTTGGCGTAATGGTCCTGGAAATAGCCAGGGCAAAGTGGAAGCGGACGCTTTAATACCGTCGTCATGCAAGGCCGCGGTTTCCAGGTTACAGAGTTCTAAAGCATAACGTTCTGAAGGATAAACATTCTGCAGAGTGGCATTCCTCAGACATGATACCACAGCCTCTTTAGAAAAGTCTTTAATTCTTTTTATCGAGATCGTGATTTCCGATGATTGTCAGCTTTGTGTGCCCGCGTTCGTGTCTCCTTTCCTGGTGGACGATAAAGGGCTCGAGCGTACACCGGCGCGAGGGTGTGCCTTTCTCATGCACTTAAGCAATGATTAAGCGGTGAGATCACCCCATCCAGAGAAGTCCATCAAATACTTATTAGCGCTAGAGCTAAAGAGCAGACGCACACAGGAGACACTCGCACTCAGCTCACAGAGACTTTACAGGCACAAGTGGGGGTTGGCTCGAATCTGAAGCCAGTGTTCATGTTTAGTAAAATATTTATGAATTTATGTGCAAAGGTCAGGGCAAAAACATTATCTGCCTGTTAGAAAAGGAGGTGGGCAGGGGACTGTACCTTTAGTTTGAGCTGAACGTGACTAAACCATTCAGATAGCAGAGAGCTGTTCCCTGTTCAGTTCAGAAGCTGCAAATTTGCATATATAAAGTGAGAGGAAATTAACTTAACTGGACTGAATTTGTTCAGTAGGCAAACTCTTCTCTGTCCCTCTGTATCCCTCTCACTTTTTACACACAGGCACGCACACACACAATTTGTCCGTTAGGGAGACCCTTAATGAACAGGAACTTTTTTACCAAAATAAAATTTGAGAACCGCAGAAAAGTATACCATCTTCAGGATGATTAATTCATAGTTATAAACCTCTGCAAAGCTTTTATTTATAGTATAAAGTATAAAATCTTAACTGTAAAAACATTTACATCTGATTTTTTTCAAAATATATTACTTTAAGCACAGAAACTGAAATCCCAGCGTAGCTAGTGACATATTGACAATAAAAAATTATTTAAATATATTTGAACTAAAAACCTCTATACAAAACATGCACTCACTAAATACATTTAAATGGCAATGTTTCCATAAAAGTTTCATAACTTGTAAGTCAATATAAAAACAACAGAGTAAACCCCTCCTCGTGATGCTAATGAAGTTACCTGGTGTGCCGTGTAGGCACACAGAAAGGGTTGGCTGGTGTATAGTTCAGTCTCCTGTTTACTGGTATTACTGGGGTTCAAGAGTCGGGGAGTGTAGAACTGTCTGAACAATGGGGGATCATTGTGAGGTGCAGGAAAGTGAGAGGATGCCGTGGGCTGTAGAAGAGGGTTGTCGGGTCTACTTCCTTCCAGGGTCAAAGAACAGCGAGATGGGAAACAGTTTACTGGTGGGATAGGGAGAATAAGCTATGGTTCATAAGGGCAATAAAAAATGATAATATTAACAAGCATAATAATCTGTTCTGCAAGCAGTAGTTTCATGTCGATAACTGATATAATGTATTCCGACTTGCTCTATTGTAAAGGATTGATATGTGTATGAGATCTGTATATGTATATGAGAAAGTGCTCATGTTCAGTGATATGGCAATTTTTCTTATTTTGTGTATTTCCTGGTGTGCGCTAGGCCTCAAGCCTCTGGGTGAGTTTTCATTTTAAAAGTACAATAAAACCATATTTTGAGAAATGTAAATGCGATGTTGCCCTGGGCAACCACGCCCACTTTGTTCCAAACCCACTCCCCACAGGGCTGCTCAATGAAAACACTTCAGCCGTGGGTGGGTTTTAGGTCTCACCTTAGTAGGTAAGAAAGGACACCTGGTGCCTCCCTGCTGGGACGTTCATCCTGCTCGCTCTGGGTCGCTCCTGTCCCTAACCCCTCTCTCTGTGGCACTCCACAGCTGGCAGCTGCTGGCAAGGGAGCCAAGAGGCACGTTCTGCAAACACTGAATTACTTTCTTTCATTTCCCTTACCCAACTGTACAAATGGGTAAAATGTCAAATTGGAAGCCGAGAAAGTCACTCTGGAAAAGAGCTACTAAATAATGTAATGATGTAATGCAATCATAAACATCACCCACTCTGATTATTTTTAATGCACACAGCACTGCTGTCGGACAGGAGGATAAGAACACTGCCTGTGAGGCTTACGGTAAGGTGGTGAACTGCCCTCACCTGCAAAACCTGTGCATTCGTTACCTGGGCTCAGGTGAGCTGGAAGTGAAGAGTCTGGAAACTGAAGAGAAAGAGGGGAGGTTAGCCGGATCAGCGTGGTTATTCCGCCCGATTGGAACCAGCGGTCTGTAACAGTAATAACGGCTGACTGGCAGTGGGGGGGGAGGGAAACAAGGTGAGCCATTGTGTGCGCGTGGGAGGGAGGGAGGGAGGGAGAGGCCGGCTCACCCCCCTGTCGCCAGCCATCGCTCCTGGCTCGTGGGCCCCGTCCGCCCCGCTGGGGAAGGGAGCAGAGACAGGGATGTTATTGTCACGCCGCGCAGCGGCCGCCGCCAAGGGCTCGCTCCGTTCCTCAGTTCCGTCGGCACACGTCCTGCTTTAATTTTTCTTCTGTTCTTTTTTTAATTCTCTTTCCATCACATTAAACACAAAAATAAAGGGCTTGTCAAGCACAGATTTGGAAGCTCGTCACCCTGAGGACAGTGCTTATACAGAGACACACACACACTCAAGCTCGTACAGACAAACACACAAAAGTCACAGGGACTCATGCACTCAAATAAACTCAGAGAGACAGACATCCATAAACATTCCCAGTGGGACAGACACACACATCGATAGACAGATAAAACGCATGTATGCAGATAAACGCACGTTTGCGCTTGATTCTCCCACATACAGGCAGACAGACAGACTTTCAGCATGCCAATCGATGGACACCCAGTTCACCCAGTCTTGGATTACTTTCTATTTTCTGTGCTTCTCAGCCGCAGTGAGTGAATCTATTATTGATAAGACACAGTTACCGTAACAACTCACTTCTCAGTTTTACTGTTTTTCATTTACTTCATTACTATCCTGTGTGAATATTGGTGGTGACCATAGCAGCGATGTCTTCGGGCTAAAACCAACCACCAGTAAAAGACTGGTACCTTTGCCAAATATTTTGCATGAGAAAATTTTAAAATTAGCTGTGCTTTTCTATTCCCAGTGTTGCCGTTTAGATTCACACACGCTTGGCTGCAGAGTTCACTTGAGTTCTTTTTTTAGCTAAATTATTATCTGCGGCTCATTGCCTGATTGACAGGTTGATGGAAGCGGCGCCCAGGTTTCAGGCTCTGCAGACAAAAGCACCTCGGTCTGCCTGTTTCATAACTACAGATAACAACTTAATCGCCGTGCTTGAGATTTTCCTGGATTGTCCTGTTCAGTGGCTGCACGACTAAGTCGGACAAAAGAGGTAGAGATAAAGGGAGAGAAATTGGAGAGAAGTAAGACAAATTTGATAGAGAAGAAAACCACAGGAAAGAAAGGGGTTGGAACGATGAGGGGGAGTCATACATGTACACAACCCCTCTATGAAGCCCGGCTTGCCCCCTCGAACACGCGTGTCAGCAGCACTCACGCATGTAATTTCACTTTATCCATGGCTCTCTTCTCTCGCAAACGGTGCTGATCTGGAGGGCCCCCTGGTGGCGGCTCTTTCCAACTGCGTCTGGGTCTATACGCTTGGGTGTAAATCTGTGGGAGTGAATCCGATTGTGCGTCTCTCACCTGCTTGGTCCAAACACAGTGGATTTAACCGGGGACGTTACTTCAGTATGCCCAATATATCCAGGCTTCAGATGACATAATGGCTTATGTGTTAAAGACCAGAAAACCTGGAGTTACGGAAGCCAAACCCCCACAGTGTTTATCTAACGTCACCCATTTCAACACTTTGTCGCAGCAGATAAATGTTAAAACATTTAATTAAATACTTTTTTGGACAGGACCTTTTGGTAATGGGATTTTTCTTTCCTGGATGAAAATGTTGAGCTCTTCTTGCTCTAAAGGAATATCCAAACCAATCAGAATCAGAGGATTTTAAAATCAATTGTAATTTAATAGCAACAATTACACCCCCATGTCTTCAGAAGATCCAAAAGCACCCCACACACGACCAGCATTCGCCGCACACCGGCACATTGCATCTGTCTGTTCAAATATAGGCTAGCTATTTGTTCCCATGGAACACAATTCACTTTTTATGTTATTATTTCCCATTTCTCTCCATTCGTACAGTTGTACTGGAGCAACTGACCTGAACCACCATTCCAAAGGGTCCAGTCCAGGACCTGAACCCACAAAATGAGTGAATAAGTACCCACTAAGTTTGGTTAAGGTTGACGGGCCGGAATTTAGCCCTGCAGACTAAGGAACGCAAGACTGGAAATGTTGGCCAGGATTGTTGAGACCCCCCAATACACTCTTCAGTCATGACACATCTTCAGTCATGGGACCTTGGTTTGTTGCTGGGGCCATCAAATTCTATTCCTAGGAGGCCGCAGGGTCTGCTGGTTTTCACCATACTTCTAAGTTAGCATCTAATTTACACCTGGAAACAGATGAGATCATTAATAATCTAAATAATTACGCCAATTAAACAATTAAGGGGTGAAATAGAGTGAAAACCAGCAGACTTAGCAAGGCACAAGGACTGGAGTTTGAGACCCTCTGGTTTAACTCCTCAACCAGAAAATATCGCCTCTTGCAGCGCAATGTTGCAACACTGCAGAGGAGCATTGGTGTCTGCACAAGAGGAGAATATATCCTGCTGACTCAGCAGAACTACTTACAGGAGAAGCCTAGCTTTAAGCATTTAGTAGATACAGTAAACGAGTGGCTGAACTACAGAGCTACTGGCTTGTTACACATAGCTGCCTGTACTGCAGGCTAGCAACACTGATTTAAAAAAACATTTTGTTCTTATACATTGATGGATCAGTCTGATCATTTAAAAGACATTCCTCATCCAGAAATGTATTACTTAGCATTAGCTTGAAAGCCTGTCATTACATTAATGCAGACTTGGTCTGTAGCTAATTTAGTTCAGGACTTGATATATATGAACTGATAGACAAATATAATTTTTGATCATAATGAAAATATACTATGGCTGGGTTATATTGTGATTTTTGGATTTTTTTGTAATTTTTGAAGTTATACAAAACATGCAAGCTAGTATAGGAAAATAAATATATAAGCCAAAATATTAGTGCTGATGCACCACTCTAATCCCCAGAGGGTCCGGGGTATGCGTTAATCTAAGAAACGCAGTAAAAACATAGATCACTGTATATGCAGGTATATATACTCACTGTGGTCTGGCCATCACGCTGCTCTGCTGAAGAATGAGAGGGATTGCTGGAGTTACTAAAGCAGACCAAGCCCATCCCATGGGTACACATGAACGTTAAGCTTACGCAGGCAAAGGACAGGTGCTCGCGTGTGTGTCTCCAGGTAGAGCGTGAGGAGGAAAGGGTATGCCGTCAGTCTCGTCTCCCCCTTCTGGAAACTCAGCTTGGACACCCTCTCCCACTCGCTCTTGTCTGTTTTCGCAGCATGGTCAGGCAAACGTTGCGCTCACCGTCGTTAGCAATGGCAATGTTAATTGTAAGCCCTGATGTTAAATTTTATTTTAAATGTCACTCAGAATTTAAAGTTAGTACATAGAAAGGTAATTTTGAAAATGAAATACTTATGCAGTAAGTGCTCACTGTTTTTGATATTTGTAACTAGAACATATCAAGTATGCTACATCAGATACCAGCGGAGGGATTTTTGTTTTGTATAATAAGCCAGTTGATATATATTTTTTCTTTTTAAGAATACAGAAATACACTATATGGACAAAAGTATCGGGACACCTACACATTACACCTACAGGAGCTTTTATGACAACCCATTCTAAATCCATAGGCATTAATATCGAGTTGGTCCCCCCTTTGCAGCTATAACAGCTTCCACTCTTCTTGGAACGCTATCCCATCCCAATGGTGTTCGATAGGGTTGAGGTCAGGGCACTGTGCGTGGAATATCTAGGAGGGAAGAAATTTCACGAACTGACTTGTTGCAACGGTGGCATCCTATTACAGTACCACGCTCGATTCAGTGAGCGACCCATTATTTCACAAATGTTTGTAAAGGCAGACTGCACGGCTAGGTGCTTGATTTTATATACCTGTGGCAATGGGACTGAATGAAACAACTGAATTCAATGATTATGAGGTGTGGCCCAATACCTTTGTCCATATAATGTATATCTATAGTAGTGGACATATACGCCAATTAACTATTTTTATATTTTATCACAATACAACTGTAAATTGTTAGTGAAAATTTACAAAGGTACAACGACACTATTTGACAGTGAAACTCTTCAGCCCTAGGCTTTATGTTTGAGTAGGCCTTGTTTGCCCGAGGAAAGCGGTCACCATAGGTTATTTTAACACTTCTGTTCAGAAAGAATACAGGGAAAGACGTTGAAATGGTTTGTGGTGAAGGGCTGAAGGCGATCCAGGTTTGCCAGCACCACCCGAATGGCTACCTGAAACAAAACAAACGTGAACAAACCACTGACCTGGGTTCATGGCAGGCTTTCAGCTTATTCGAGATTTGTGCTTCCATTTCTGAAGGTTTATGGAGACAATGTCTCAAAGCTCGATCAAAAATAAAATGGGCCTCAAAACTAGGCCATGAAATAATATGAGCAGTTCTTTTTAGTATTTTCTTGGGTGCACCGAGAGTATTTCTCACTTGTACCTCAATCTCCTGGGTGACGTTTTCATCGCTGATCATCTCGTGCCCACTGGGAATTACAAGAACAAACCATGACTTAATGTGCACACACCGCTGAGCCTTGACAGATGTTAAACTTGCCAGCAAAGTACTTCCATGTCTCAGAGAACAGAGATTTTTAAAAATGTATTAATTAGTTTGTTTGGCTTAAATCTGGGATTCAAATGAAATGATTGAAATGAAATGAAATGATTGCCACTGCCAGCACACGGGAATCTGCGTATAAATACAGAGGAGTTGGGAATCTGCACAGTTACTCTGTTCAGTTTAGCCCCACCTGCAATTGCTGCCTTTCACGATCTTGACCTTGTAGACATGGGACCCTGCCTGAAAGAATCGGGTTTCGGGCAACGGGAAGGAGAAGATATGGATGGGCATGGGTCCTCCTCCACAGACAAATGGTATGGGTGCTACAGTACCACAGAAATACAAGACCCCTCTTATTAACACGCTACAACCTTGTAATAGATCGATTCATCCCGATTGAAATATTTTGAGTATAACCGGGTTAAACAATGGCTCAAACCTGAAGTAGTCAATGTTGAATTTTATTTAATTATTTCTATGTTTTCGTATAAATACAGTCCATTTGATTTTTTTATTGCTATTGGTACATTACCGTTTTTTCCCCCTCTAGGACGTATTTTAACTATATTAATTTTATTGAGATTAGCTATACTAGTAAAACGGCGCGAGATAACCAGCGAGCTATGTAGAATACGTCAGAAAATTAGAAATACGCCTGTGTCTGAAAACTGAGAATATAGCCATTTTAGTAATGCTACTATTAACGCAAGTATATGTATAGTGCTGCTTTGTAATATCCAAATGTTTATTTGAAAATATCAAATAATCATAGGTTAGCCAATTTTTTCAAAATCTCCAACCGTTTTAATAGTTTGGCAAATTTCAAGATATTTAAAGTGTTGATTCACGAGACCTCAGACAGCAAAGCGTAGTTAAGTAAGTAGGGTTTTGGACTGTAGGAAAAACGAGATTGAACTGTAAATCTAAAATTCAGATTTTATAAAGTAACTAGCTATCATTCGTGGCAGTTTAACCAGTGGCCGAATACATTTACCAGTGAGGCGTTTGAAAGCCTATTGAATTGTAATCCCGTGCTGTAGAATTTACCGTAACGCACCCAAAGAGTTGACAGTAAAATTTTGTGCCGAAAAAAACAGCAAGCAAGTAGTTAAAATTATTATGTACTTCTATCAATCGAACACCGTCATTTACCAATGGGTTGCGTGCTTCCTTGTTTTTGTCTCAAATCCGATTGGATAAGAATTCCACCATTCAGGGGTATCCTCTATGGTGTCTCTATGGTGACGACGACCAGAACGGGCCCTCTAGGTTGTCACATGATCAAGGTCAAACTATTCACATGGGAGGGACAGCGCGTGAGGCCCAAATAGTAAACAGAACAGCCTCTTACGATCTTTTATTTCAATCCGTGAAGTAAGTAGCAAACACAGGTTTTTAATAAATATCATAGTATTTTTTTTAAATGATATAACTTCTTTTTTGGAATTCGCCCGCGTATATTAGTTATGGGTTGATAGTCTAACATTCTATGTCGTGGTTTCCATATCTATCGCTATAGAAAGATAACCAGCTAGCTACTACTGTCCCAAAGTAACTAGCAAAGTACATTAACATTTGTCTAAACACCAATTTAAACAGCTGGGCTGTAATCAGCTTGGACTTGTGAACTGTGTCAAAAGAATGTTTGTAATCCACCTCTCCGTGGTCTTGACGTTTTGACACAACAGACCTCTAGTAATATGCAATCATTTCGTTTTAAACCATAAAAAGTAACGATAAAAAGTATTTCTACGGTTTCGGTTATATATTTAAAACTAAATCTTTACACGAGGGTTAGTCTATAATATTATCTCTGCTTTGATCGTCAGTTCTGGTTCCATAGCTGGAAGGACCTCCCTGTTCCACTAGCCTGCAATGTCAGACTCCCAGCCGTCTGTCTTGTTGAACACAGGTTCGCTGATGCCCCTTCTGGGTTTGGGCACCTTTCAACTGCGCGGCTCAGAGGAGGTACGTCAAGCTGTTGACGCTGCGTTGGCCTCGGGATACAGGGCCTTCGACACGGCAGCGGTGTACCATAACGAGGCCCACCTGGGGCAGGCCCTCCGGGAACTCCTTCCCAAGTATGGCCTGACCCGAGCAGACGTCTTCATCACTAGCAAGCTGGGTCCGCGGGACCAGGGCCCTGGGGCCAGCGAGGGGTGCTCGAGGAGCCTGGAGCAACTGGGGTGCGAGTACATCGACCTGTACCTGGTGCATTGGCCCGGAACCCAAGGGCTACCTGTGGGGGACAAGCGCAATATAGAGAACCGCGCCCGTAGCTGGGCGGTGCTGGAGGCCTTCCATGCTGCCGGGAAGCTCCGATCTATCGGGGTCTCCAACTACACCCCCGGGCACCTACGGGAGCTGCTTGGGGCCTGCAGGGTGCAACCCGCAGTCCTCCAGGTGGAGTTCCACCCCAGGCTGGTGCAGCGAGAGCAGAGGGCCCTGTGTGAGGAGGCAGGCGTGTGCTTCCAGGCCTACTCTTCACTGGGCACGGGGACCTTGCTTTCAGATCCTGTCGTGCAGGCCGTGGCAGAGCAGCACGGGCGGACCCCCGCGCAGGTGCTGCTCCGGTGGGCCTTGCAGCAGGACGTGCCTGTACTGCCCAAGTCCTCACGGCCGGAGAGGGTTAAAGAGAACGCGAGGGTCTTCGACTTTGAACTGAACGAGGATGAGATGGGGAGGCTGTCTTCCCTTGACTGTGGGGAAAAGTACTGCTGGGACCCTTCAGCCGTGGCTTAGACTGGGTTTTTTTTTTTTTCCCCACTCTGTGCATCTTCATCATTTGGACTAAGGTTCTGGAGCTGTTCTGCTTCCGAAAATCAGGGAGTTTGAAAAAATCTGTTGGATTCTTACAGGACCCATGTTCAGGAATCATGGACCAGTTTTTTTCCCCCTCTCTAACAAATAGTCTATGAACTCATGTTATATTAATCAGGCCCTGTAAACTATACTGGTATTTGATGGCTAGTCTAATGAAAATCATTGTAAAGATGTTGGAGACTGGAAACCAAAGGCCATGTGAACTGAGACTAAGAACTGCTGCCTATTGGTAGTATATTGGATAAGCCAGTATGTTATTTCACAATATTTTTTGAAATATGTTTTACCGATCATTTCGTTTGCAATAACCTTTTCTAAAAATTAAATGCCGTAAATGCAATTAATAATAGTAATTGTGTGACCAGTGTGCAAAATGCTGAATAAAGTGCCTGCACGTCAATATCATTTTATAAAATCGATTTATTTCACCATACAACAATTGTTTTAGTCAGAAAAAAATTACAAAAGTAAAAAAAAAAAAGTATTCCAAAGTTTAATTCTCATACACGCAAGTTTCAAGTAATATCCGTGACAACAGCGAGACCCCCTTTCATAGGACCCTTTGCGTAATTTCAATGACTTTTCTTGTGATCCATGAGTGTTTCATCGTTCAACACAATGACCCAACCAACCAACCTGAGGTTCTGAAGATAAATGTTTTCTTTGCGGTAACCTTCTGTGGACTGCACTTGACAGTGGGTCTCACTCGTAATTGACCGGGCCTACCTGCTAACACATTTTCATTTCGATTCCGTAATTCATTTGACAACAGAGAAACGCGATGGAGCACTCGTGGATCACAGTCGTGTTGATTTACAGGGGTGAATTCCCTTACCCTGATCATCACTTACACAGGACTGAATTGTGAAATAGTGATTAGGCTGCCTCTGACGTTTTCTTAACTTGTGTTTTGTATACCATCGGTAATGAAATTACCCAAAAACCCCTGCGACACCGGGTTCCGAACATATCTCGCTTTCATAGAAAATAAGACAAGCATACACATTTATATAACAATCACATTTTTTTTGTTTGTTTACAGCAGGTCACTGTGGCTTTTTTCTCTAGTAATCATTAAAATGTGTTTAAATTATGAAACCTTGATCATCATTAGTGTGCTGAAGTTAAAATCATCGCTTTCGGCATTCTTACCACACAATACATTTCTATAGTAATATATAGTAAAATTTCTAGAGGGAAATATTCCATTAGCATTATAAAGATTGTCATTTTGTGATTGTGCTTCTTTTAGATTTAAAGCATCTGTCATGTTTTTAAAAATATATTTGCGTTTTTGCCATGAACATAAGAGGCAGTAATAGTAATTATTAAAAGTAGGAACCTCCACATTTATATTGTTGTTTTTGTTTGTTTGTTTTTTGCATAGCTCTTGTTTAATGCAGAAAAGAAGATTCAGTAAACAGATGCACCCCGTTCTTACTCTGATGTAGCACGCCGCGGCCCTGGAGGTCACTCATCGGGGTTGGATTTGCTGGCGTTCACCCGCAGTCTTTGCTCTCTCACTCACTCACTGCGTGGCCCGGCTGTCGGCTGCTGAGAAGCCGCCGTTCACTTCGGTTTCTGTCTCCTTGTGGCTCCAGAGGAAACCGAACCAACTGGGCGAGGCGTGCATGCTCCGGGCGGCCCCTGCACTTCGCACCCGCTTCATCCCCTGCGAGAAAGGGTTAGGATTAGGGATTAGAACTGTCCTCTCGTCCATAAACAAATCACAAAAAAACCACTTGCCTGGCGATAATATTTGTATTATTACTATTTTTTTAACTCACCCCTTTGTCCAATAGGATGTCAAACTCATCACTCATGCGCCGCAGCTGCTGTCCGTATCTCTTTGCTGCCCAGAGTGCCGGGGGAGCCGACTGGGAGCGACCCCGAAAAGGGGCACCGTCGCCCTCTTCAGACCCCCCTTCATCAAGGTCCTCCCCTCGACCCAGGGAGGCCTGGGATTCAGAGAGCAAACGGACACGCCATGCCGTCTCCCCTGGATTAAAAAATAAAAATAAAATAAAGGTTTAAATGGTTTTAAGGCAGTGAAAACGCAGTGCGCCGTGGGAGACTGGCTTTCTGTGGCTCCACCTAGTCTCACCTGGCTGCCTGACACCCGGCACGGCGAGGGATTGTGCACCCAGTGACGCTGGCCCCGGCGTAACCTCCGACTCGTCAGAGTCTCCTAGATCCTCCGAGGTGTCTGACTCATTGTCCGAAACCGTGAATATCTTAGCCATGGTGACATCTAGACAGAGGAAGAGCAGGGGGAGAGACGATGAGAGGAATGACTGGGGAATTGTGTAATCTCCAGAGAAAGTAAAACAAAAAACATTATTTAGGTCTATTGACAAACCCAATATTTAACTCAATTTGTTTAATTTAATTCAACACTATGGGTTTTACGCAATTAAGGCAGATGAAAAGGTGTGGTCTATTAGATATATACATTTGAATGATCTTTGTACTTAAATTGCTGTCATGTAAATGTTAAGAAATAGCAACTGAGTAAGAAAGTAAGAGGTTGTATGGTTTCCAATGACATATCAGTCAAAAACTCCTGCAGTTCTCCATTACATAGCACATTTTATAGTGTACTGACTACTACCCATTTTTAAATCCATACTTAATATAATTTGTTTTTCTCATTAAAGCCCTCAAATATTTATTTAGTTATCAGCATGTGATAGGATCACACTAAGTATCATTCTAAGTTTTTGAATCAGACACGTGATTTTTGTTGCAATGTGTAACACGCAAATTAAGATATTTCTAAGAGACCCCTATGAGAATAGGACTTGATTGTAAGATTCTGAAACTCAAGATAAATAAATAAAGTAATAAAATAAAGTAATACGTACAATTTTGTTAGTAAATATCCTTACTTTGGTATGCACTGGCATCATATTGGTAAATTAAGACCATAGCAACATCGTTTCAACACGACCAAACACATGCTGGCGCCTGGCGGTCGTCGAAAAACACCGACACACCTTAATGGGACACTCGAATTATTCAGATTTTATCCTAGTCCTGAAGTGTATGCAGTCAAACCCCCATTGAATATGTTAACAATCCTTAACTGATTAACTTTACGTTCAGTGTCCATGTGGAACACGTGTCAATGCGCATGGATTTAAAAATATAACCTCTTTTAAGAAACCTGGTCCAGATCTTGGCTACACATCACTCTAAGGGCAGTGTACAGCGAATACAAACTGACATCTCGTTTTAAATGTCCCATTTTCGTTGACCTACTGTCAAATGTGAAACTACATTGTACGACAACAAATTTAAATATATGTAAAAACAATAATTATATATATATATATATATATATATATATATATATATATATTGT
>JAOVYW010053318.1:0-23719 GCA_025775045.1 Hiodon tergisus | reverse complement strand
AACCCCCCCCCCCCCCCCCCCCTTATTCAGGTTCGCCACTTATCAAATTTAACATGGCAAGAAAAATATGATTCATTGCCATGGACAGCAATGTGTGGGAAAGTGCAGAGAAGAAACATAAGCCTATTCAGGACTCTGAGATTGAAAGTACAGGGGGGCCCTGGATGAAAATAATTTACCGCGCTTGACTGTGTCAACCCGCACTGTTTACCTGCTGGCTCTGCCCTGAACTCATCACCCCTATGAACCTGTGCCTCGCTCTCATCATCGCTACAGTATTAGGCTATTTCTCTTTCTTTCCACATCATTACATCTAAGTTTCCCATTAAACCTGCTCAGTGTGGATGGGAATAGCAATGAGATTGGAATCACTGTGCTGTATACGTCAGAGAAAAACAATATGAGAACCTGAGATGAGAAAAGTTTGAATTGAGGACATACATTACTGTATGCACCCACTTTTTTAGGACCAAGGCCTACAGCTCTACAGTCTGAAAAGTTCCGTGCCATTTCAGTAGCTGTGTGAAACAGGTGATGTGGACATAGCAGACAATAAGCTAAATCCGACATGCCAGACCACCTTTGCTGAGCCATTCTTGGGGAAGGAGTCATGGGTAGTTGGAAAGGCCTGAATTGCTTGAAAAGAAAAAAGAAAACATTTTAAACTGTTCTCAAAATCCGGTCTGAGCCACCTTGGAAAATGCCATGCTGGCAGTAGATGAAGGGTAGGGTGACGGAAAAAGGAAGTTCCTGGGTGTTTTCCAACGTCATATTTCTCTAACATTTCTGCTCGTTTAGAGCAAGTTCAATCGCAGTTCAAGAAACAGTGAACTGAACCATTTACGGGCCCTTTCCAACCAAACGTGGCAATATGTTACCGTCTACTCTAATGGGACAAGCAACGGGTGTGACTGAGAGAGTGTTTGTGTGTGTGGGATGGGGGGGGCAGGTGATGGGGGGCCATGATGCAACTGAGGAGAACTGTAACTACAAAAACACAGGCTGCCTGCCTCCTTAAGACAACTAAGCATTGCTTAGTAGTCCTACATTATCCAAAGTATTAAAATCAGGCATCCTAGAGTGAATGATAATAATGACCTCAGACAACATACCATATCACCCCAACTGCTACTTTCAAAATATTTGGCTCTCTTTTAGTTCTACTTATTTCTAACTGTTCTAGCCAGTTCTAATTAAAATTAAAATGTATATTAAGGAAAACTACAGATTCCAGTTTTCACACCGAAATCCTCTATTGTTCCTGGGAAGCTTCGCTCGATGTTGCCTGATTCAGTCCCAAGTCCTCCATTTGTGCATATTTCATATTCTAAAACCATCTGTGTTTGTTTATATAGCCTAATTTACGTATTTGTAATGCTGTAAAACGTCTTTTAGGGAAGGAAATTGCATCTAATGGGAGTCATGTTATTTTATGAAAATGTGTGATTTATTTCGAGCTTTACATACCACGTGGCTGTATTAGTTAAAATGACATTGAGCTTCATGTTGAGTCTATTTTTTTGCATGGCAGATTCTGTGCTTAGACTTGAATAACCCTATAAAGTTGTTTTACGTTAAATAAATGTCAGCTACATTACCAAATTACACTGAAATAACAATAATTTAGTTACTAATCCAAAGAGAAGGGTTTTATTGGCTCAGGGTCAGTCTTAGGTTCTGTAATATTTAGCAGAGAAAAAATGTGGACATGAAATATCACCCCCACTCCGTTGCTCTGTGTGTGGCCAAGGTAGAAAGTGACAAACTGCCAAGTTTGCTGCAGTTCACAACAGCGTGCATTTGCCAAAACTCTTCACGCCGCTGCGCTTTCTGCCCCCACAGAAATGATACGCAAGCTCGGAGAAAAGGAAGAGGTAGACAAATGAAACGGCTGTGGCCTCTCTGTGGCTGTGCTCTTCAGGCGGAAGCCCTTAGGTTTTGGCTTTGCCTGCCGTATAAACTGAGACAGGGAGGCTGCCCTGATGGATGGGCTGAGGCTGGCAGAAAGGGCGGGGGCGGGGGCAGCAGTGCAGAGCTGCCTGCACGAATTCCAGAGGGACTGACGGATGGACGAACTAGGCCCTGGTTTGTGACCCTCCGCCCTGCCAGTGTCTACCGAGGGTCCCAAAGGACTGCAAAGAGTGACACCCGGCGACGGGGCAGGACAAAAGCAGCGTGCTCCACCACTGTGGGACTCTCCCAAGGGGAAAAATACTGATCGTCTCTGGGTTAGTGGACTCCTGACTCTGTGACTCTGCTTTGTGTAGTCATTTGATAGCATGAACTAAACTGACAATGCACAGCCCAGCATTAATCAAACATGGAGAACTGTAAGAGCTGTAGAGATCGAAAGTATACTGTATGTAACAGATACGTGTACGTATTTCAAGCAAAAAAAATCTAATTCACCAGCCATATTCAGGGACCTGAAATGCTTTTCATTAAAGACTGTAAAATAATTGTAACAATTGTCAGATAAATATTAATACACATAGTCAAACGGTCCAAGTTGAGCATAAATAAATTCTCATGACTGAAAGACAATTCATTGTGAGTTCCTGGTAACAAAATCCATTTATGTGTTCTATATCAAATGTTGCTTTAACTATGACATCATAACCTGAAGCTATGCGGCAAAAGCCTGTTTAATCTCTACCAGAACCCCCACCATTTAACTTCTGATAAAACTGCCCTGGTGGTGTAAAAGGAACGGATAAACATTCCACACGGCCATGCTCCTTGACGGATGCTGTACCAGTCATGTTATGTTACACTCTGAGTACAGAAAAAGCCTATGAAAAACCCTAGCCCATAGGCTCTCCTTGGAACATAGGCAATCACTACAGAGAGAAAATATAATAAATCAACTTTATTTTGAGACTAAATACTACATTAAACCCCCCCCCCAAAAAAATAAAAAATTTGGTAAGCAAGTCAGCCACTATAAACCTGTTTAAACTGGGGGCTGTGCTACATATTGCAAAGCAATATAATCCTCACAATCACTTCCCTAGCTATTTACACAGTGAAATAACATGCAAATAATACATGCATTAAAAAGAAGACTCAGAGCCCCAGCCCAACATTTGAAAGATTCAGTGGATTCACAAACACAATGAGGTTAAACAGCCAGATCCCTGACATCCTTGCTCCTGAATCAGGAATACTTGGATGGCTGCCCCCCACAACCCACACCCCACACCCCACACCCCACACCCAACACCTCACACCCGATCATTCTCGACCAGGAGCCAGAAGAGTTGAGACCCAACGAGAACTTGCAAGTTGGCAATCCAGGCATGCGAACCCCTCCCATGGTTTCTCCAGACAAGTCTTTTTGGATAAGGGAAGTATAGTGCCAACTGCTCGGGCTGCTTTACTTCAGTCATAACTGGATACCAGGTCGCCAATTATTTTCATTCCTGCTGATTTAGGTTTTGGTTGGCAGGGTGTGGTGCGTAGAGTATATATAAAAATAGTGAATAGAAACGCATTCAGCGCTAGTCACCCTGTTCACTTTACTACTGTTTGACAAGTGTTTAACTTCTCTAGATGTTTCTTTTTGTAACTTGTAACACATTTTGTAACGAGTTTAGCAAACATTCAGATGTTTATTATTTTTTAAATCCATTGTTCATTGGACAACCCTGCCACAAGGCAGCTGTGTGTGTACAATAATATGTTGTAGTGTTACAGTTTGTGTCTACCAACAGGGACAAGGGTATCTAAACTGTGCATGGACCAAATATTTAACCATCCAGGGTTTTTTTATCATTCTGCTACTGTTTTCAGATTTAAACACTCCCTGACCTGACTGGAAGAGCCCAATTACCCATGTGGATCTGGTGTCCCAAGAATAGCTAAGGTGCTGTTGAAGCAATATAAAGGAGCATTATAAATTATTCCTCTTACCTGATGTTACGCAAAATATTTTTCTTCTTTGTCGGAGGAATGTTGTTTTAAATCAGCTTTCGAGTTTGTATGTGTGAAATATGTGTGCATTGGACTGAAGATTCTCACTGTGTGTGGATGAGCCTGCACTGCTGTTGGTGGGTCGGTGGACATTGTATACTGGCGCAGGAGAGAAGGCCTTCTAGAGAGGGTGTCACAGAGGTCACTAAAGACTGTGAGGTCTGGAGTCCGAAAGCCTCCACACTTGAGAGAGTCCCAGCACCTCCGCAGTTTGGAAAGCCCTGGTTCACACACCAGAATCTCAGGTGGATCGTTTTCACTAGCACACATTCTCCACACCACTCCCTCAGACGCTGGGTACGCACACAAGCCCACTAGGTCTAGACAACATTCTCTGGCAACAAGAAATGCACATAAAGATGAATGAGCTAGGCCAAATCTTTCCATGAAGACCGGGAGGTGAGGGATGGTTTGGGTGGTAAGGTTGTGACCGGGATGCACCCCCCTCTTCTCCTGAAGGGTGATCACTTTCAGCTGTTGGCAGGGGTCTCTGTGACAGAGCTTAGCATGCCACACACTTAAGCTTTATAAATGGGATGGGTGGATAAAAGATGGCCACGGCTGCCCCATCTCAGGATGACACCCCGGCGCCTGTTGAAACAGCTGCTGCGGATTCAACCAGAAACGGTCTATGACACTCCTCCAATTCAGTAAAGCATACATAAAAAATGTGATAAATAACACAGGCTGCACAACAATGCCAAGATGAGATGGTAGGTTGGAGTAAAACCAGTGAAAGCCGTCTAATTTAGGAGTCAAAGGCGTTTTTCACAAAATACCAGTGAGCAGGGGAACTGTAATTCAATCAGTTTTTGCAAGTCTCAGTTCTGTAAAGAAAAGTAATATGTAATTATTGTATTTAAACACAAACATTTTAATACAGAAAGCACATTCTGCTTCTCATGCAGTCACCAGTGTCCGAGATTATTATCTTGGTGACGGATGATCCATGACCTCCTCTCAAAAAAGGTTGTTAAAAGGAGACACAACTCTCCTGGGTAGAGTTGGGTAAAAAAAAGCCCTGGGGCTGGTCCTAGGACTCAGCACCGACGCCCAGTATTTACCCGTACTTACAAAATAATACCAGACGCAGCATTTTCAATATTGACGACAGGTTTACTGAACAGATACCAGATGGCCTTCCTTACCTGAGGGTAGGGACTCCCTCTCTATAAAGGAGGTGTGGCCTAACTTTGTCAGCCAATAAAAAAAGCTCCATAGAGACTCTGAGTCATTATTATACACGCAGCTGGGCACCGTGACACTCCTCGTTAACTCTCGGGTAGCTGTTTCAGGCTTTCCCAGTTTCAAATGAAACTAAGGAACAGGATTCTGTTAAACTCCTCCGAGCACCTCTTATCAGCTCTTATCGGTCTAAATACCTTAATACCAAGTTCGGTTAATGATTTACATTCGGAAATATGGCACCAGACTTTATTATTTCTTATGTTTTATGAGAGCCTTGGTTAGTTGCTAACAGATTTACAGTGTGTGTTGCTGTAAATTGTGACTCACAAGCAAAAACTTTAGCATCTTTACTAAGATTTTACCAGATCTTGAACTTTTCTCTTGCCACACTCACTTTCCACGTATCCTAAACTCACCATTTGCATTGAAAAATGGGGCGATGGGCTACCCAGTATAAACGCAGGAAAAGACAACACTGGTGTATGCTCCAGTACAGCCTGCTCCAGCTTCATGTGGTAAATTAAAGTGCCGTCTGGCACCTGAAAGAGGGAGAAAGAGAGACAGGGGGTAATTGAGCTGCCAGTTGGTTGACGGTGACCCACCAGCCACCTGTAGACCAGCACCTCCCCACTTCCACTCGCTGGCCAGGACAGACGGGGAGTGCTTTGAAGAAAGGCCCAGTAGGAAAACGGAGACAGTGGCCAGACCCTCTCTCCCTCTGGGTGAGGAGCTGTGGTCCAGCCCTCGGCTGTCTGTCTGAACGGGCCTTGGCATAGGACGGGGGGAGCCCAAAGTCCTCCCGATCAGAGGCTCCACTGAGTGTGAATTCCAACCAGCCAATCCATCCCCCACCTCAAGGAGGGGCGCGCACAGAGAAACAGTGCCTCTCTGTGACTGTGAGGGGTTCTGTCCCAGTAACCCTATCCCCCACAGATAACCATCGGGGCCCAGCTGGACGCACGGCTGGGCATCGCTCTGTGCTGGGTTATTGAAAAGTGTCAACACTTCCTGAGCAAAGGAAAGCCCAGCCCAGAAATCCAGGCAAACTGATAATGCCACGCCGTTGCACATAACTCTGCCTGTTTCTTAGGCTTCTCTAAACTGGGTTAAAAGTTTCCATTTTTGGGGTTAGAGGGGACTGTGAGCTTTGCCGAGTGAGATCACCACAGATCACTGCTCAGTTCTACATTGGTAGCTATTTTATTATAAATTAGTATGAGTCTACATTTGCAAAACAACAAATTGGACTTATATCTTCAAACTGCAAAAGCTCAGGAAGGATTCCATTGACAATGAGGGGCCTTTCCCCCCAGATGGCGTACATTTAGGGGTGATTGGGTGTCGTGTGGGTTTTAATTGAAATATTTGCGCAACCTGGGTTCATTAAGCATCAGAGGCCTTTTCTGCCATTCCATCCCTGGGAAAAATAATAGCAATGCATTAGTGTGGCTGGAGAGCACTTAAAACTAAGTGCTCCTTTTAACGCCACAGTAAAGCCAGTCCCTGCATTCTGGATTTCAGGCCAATGTCTTAACCCTATTTTCCTCAAGGCTGTGTGTGAATGTTCTTTAGTCTCTTCATGTGACATAAACACAGATGGGAGGCTCTGATGAAAAGTGTTGAAGTAGATGCGTATACCTAACACGCATGTATTAAAGACACCAAGAGGCCATAAAACTACAGGGCGACCAGAAGCCAGTCTGGGTCCTGGAGGGCTGATTTGTCTGCAGAGCTTTTTCAGCAGGAATCCGAGTCACGCCTGGGGAACACCAAGCAAGATCCTTTCTAATCCAGATAATGATTTGATTAAACAATGAGGAGGCGTGGTGAAGCAAAAAGGATCAGGATTACCCACGCATTATAGGAATAAACGGTGCTCTGTGTTCTATTTGGGGTTTTTAATTGACATTGGTCATGCAAGATCATGTTTATGTTTCCTTTATTTTGAGATACAAACTACTCCTCCCCCAACCCCCCAGCCCAAGTTTGGCACTGAAGTTTACACACTTTTGGTTCCCACGTTGCCGTCCATTTTAGGAACAGCTTTTTTTCGCTGTCGATAACCACTGTGCCACAGAGCTCCATATTCGACCAGGCCCTCAAAAATACATGAGAGCTGCAGGTCTTTGCATGTATTTTAAGTGGACTATCAGAGCATGTGTATAAAAAATGAGGCAGGATGTAAATTAAATTGGCTGAAGGAAACCAACAAAACTCAAAAAGTTCTAATGGCTTCAGTCATTGCCATGGAAGCAATAAACTGTTATCCTTAGATAAATATGGCCCGACCCATTACAGCCAAGCACTGCTATAAATGTTTCACAATTATCAATAATCGAGCCGGGTGGCGCCTGATAATTCTATTTTCTTAGGGTGTCATCGTGATGTTGAAGTCATGACAACTAATCGCTGGGATAAGATAGTTTTACATTCCTTTCCTCTAATATCACTGCAGTGCAGCGTCTTCTAAGTGGCCTTTGCCGGGTAACAGGGAAAAGGGCTACTGCACTTTGTATGTGAGCATGTGCACTTTGTGAACCCAACGCACAGCTCCTTCTGAGCCCAGTAGACCACCCTCTCAGCCCACAGCGCACAGCTGTCCCTGAGCCCAGCGTACAACTCTCTCTTGGCACTCATGCAGCTCCTGCGAAGAGAAAAGCATGATTTCGGCTTCAGTGCTGCTGTTGTCTTTGAGGGCCAGTCATTTTCAGAATCGGCTACATTAAGAATAAAAACATTATCCAATAACAAGATGCAGAAAAAACATATTCTCATACTTGGAAATTCATGATTGACTTCAAATTACGATACAAAAAATGCATTATTAATTCAGAACTGACATATTGCTAAGTCTTTGTGAATAAATCTTTCTTTGAATTTTGTTATCTACTAACAAGAGGTAATAATAAAACTACAATAAAATTTAGTGTGATACATGGGCCTCCTTGACATTAATATAGCAGAAATACAGTGTTACTGCTGAGCTGTTGCCTAGTTCTTCTGTGTTAATCAAGGTAAACTTTCAGTCTGTGGGAGCGGGCGTTGAAAGAAAATAAATCATACAGCTACTTGTTATCTGTCACTACTCCTCTGGGCAGAAGACTATACTTTAATATGCTTCCCTTCTGCTAAGATTGAGGACTTTAAGGAGAGGACACTTTGTGAAAGTATCCAGTTTCTAGCCCTTGTACCTTAAGTTTAGTGGCCACATATTTTCCCGTCCTAGGTCCTGCTCAGCTTGGTCTGAAGATTGGAAAAAAGGGTCAGCTCGGGGGTGGGGTGGGGTACAGGAGCTCCACTGGTGGGCTCATTTAACGCAGTCATCTGATAACTCCCGTCTGCCTTGGTCCCGAGGGCAGAGTCCCGGAGGACTCGGCCTGGCCCCTCTTAATGGGCTTTCAGCGTTAGCGCCGCCGGCAGAGTCTAAACAAGCCCCCCGTTGGCCACATCTCCGTCTCTGTCTGAAGAGGTTCCAGCAGCAACCAGCCCCCTCCCGTTGTATGGTGTGGTGGCTGGACTTGAGATGGGGAACACAGCGAAAAAAACACATGTGTGGTTTAAACGCACAGGGCAACAATAGGGCCACATGATTTATATATATATGCAGATGCAGGGTGAGACTGCTGCCCAATCTTGTCGCTGTCCACACGCCATACCCCTGCTCTCCGTCATTCAGCCCGGTTTTACTTTCTGTTTGTGTTGGTTATAGTTTGCCTGACTGGCTTTGACAGCTCATGAAAGATACAAAGGGCTTTTAAACGTCAAATCAAGGTGAAGTGCAATAAACTATAAACCATTTTATTTTATTTAAAGTGTTTTATTTCATTTTTAAAACACATTCTATTTAGTTCATATGCTGTGGTCTCAGGTTGTATATAAATCTGAATACAAGATGTATGCCTGTTAATTTTGGCTACTACTGCAAATTGAGAGAAAAGGTGGGAACTAGATGTGAAATGTATCTCAATCAAAGTTGCTTAATAGGTGACAGGAAGGCATTTTAAGATCGAAATCGTCACATTTCAGCTTTTTGGCAGCTCCTCTTTGGTTCTGTGTAAATAAAACAGGGCTGTGTGAGCCAGGTACAAAAAACAATCCGTGCCATCAAACTACACTTCTCAGGTAGAGTTAAAGCTGGTCCACATGTTCCCATAATTTGCTTACCACAGATACATGCCTCTCAGATATGAAGACTTAAGTGAATTGCGGGTCCTGCACACCTGAGAATCGTGTTCGTCTGTCAGCTGGGGAAAATGATTTGAATGGGTTAAGATCATATTTTTCATAATTATATCTTGTGCACTTATTTGTGTTTATGCCACCATATTGCGAAAACGGGACTGTGGCAATCAGGAACGTGAGAGACTAGTCTCAGGCGATGGGACCCGCTGTGTTCCCAGTACATTCAGGGTGATTCTCTGCCTCATAGCCCCCATGGCCACCCACCTTCTGAAGGTCATTGAAAACATAGAGGGTGTGGCAGGTTACTCCGGGTCTGCCAGCATATTATAACGTATTACAGGTTTGGAATGGGAGAGGAAAGGCCATCGGACGTGATTTGTGTTAGTTACAACCCCAATCACAGTTAATCACAGTTTGTCTGTGGTCCAGGTAGTTGTGTATAATCATAAGCAATAATAAGTATAGTAAGATGTGATACCACTACTTGGCTGATTGTTAGCTCAGGAAGCTATGTGCATTTATTTATATACAGCACATATATAACACATATGAAACCTAACAAACTATATATATGTAAACCAGTAAGCAAAGGTAGAATTCCTAGAAACATGTTGAGTCTCAGAAACAACTTCAAGTTAGTTTTGAGTAGAGCCAAGCACTCGGGGAAGGGTGTGGGTTATCATCGTGTTTACAAGGAAGGGGAATGACACAGACCTCTGAGCAGGAGACACAAATGTTTGACGGCAGTCAACAAAAGCAGATTGTCTAAGAGGAGTCCGGATCCATGGCTTCCAGCTACACAGGGCTCATCTGTGGCTCTGCCGGGGGCACAGGGGGCTGCCCACACCATTCTTCCTGGCACCGGCCCGTCCAGGAGACGCGTCGCCACCTCCTGGAGAAAACTGTCCCCATTGTTCCGGCAGATGAAAGGTCTGTTTGAGGGAGGACGCGGCATGAGCGCAGTGACGGCCGTTTTAAAATAAACCGTCAGAGGCAAGCAGTGTGTGTGAGAGAGTGTTCCAGTCTTTGTGGAGACTTCCATGGTTTCATAAGAAAACTGTGTCGATGTCAGTTAAAAGTTAACATTGTTTATCCAGGGATTCTGACGGGATTCCACCAGGCTTCACTTAAATTCTCACCACGCAAGCTTTTTATTCAAACAGGGCAATCATTAAAAGCACATTTGTGGATTTTATCTATTTACAGAGCAAACAAGAAGTGAGTACAATTTTAATTAAAATATATAGAACAGTACACTTAAAATTGCAGGGACTATGCATAATATTTCTGTGCCGGCATAGAATTTAATTTTCACAATGGTTAGGGGTATCCAATAGTTGTTAGGGGAAGTTTGTGGCAATATAATTATGCTTGACATGACTTCATCTATTGTAAATCAGCACAGCGCAAAATGATAAATATCATGATCTTAGGGTTGTTGTATTCATTTTTGAGAAGAAACAGTTTGTTCAGAAGCTGGCACAGACATTCCACAGAAACGTCGATTTTATTGCAACAATAAAATATTATCTGAAAAGTTTGTCTCATTATTTTAGAAGGACTGCCAGGCCCGAAGGCCAGAAGGTAACCACAGCAGACATGGGTGGAGATTTAAGATAATGACTTGTCAACTGTGAAGGAACCATTGCAGTAGCAGCAGCTCCCCTGGTGCGGTGACCCTTTAGCAGACCATCAGTTTATACACACCCCTTTATTTTCCAGATTAAATCAGAAGGGAAATGCCACCTTAAGGTCCTCCAGGTCAAAAATCCTCCTGCCCTGTTCTCTGGGGCCATCCGGAATTACTGTCTCAGAGGCTTGATTGTGTGACCCTGAAACCTGTGTGTGTGTGTGTGTGTGTGTGTGTGTGTTTGTGTTTTGTGCTAGCAATGTAGTGGACTACATATGTGTTTATATTTACCTTTGAATGTTAAAGATACTGCAGGCATGTAATCATGATTCCTGGATTTCATGTGTGAACACTCCTGCAGAAACAAATGCCCCCCCCCCCCCAGCCCCAGGAGAGGAATCTAAACTGATTTGATATTGCATGTTTTAATGAGCCATGCTTAGTTTTGTGTACAGTATCAGAGCTGTAACATCAGTACATTTGACTGATTGGTCGCTATTGAAGTTTGTGTGGTTAAATGACCACAGATCTGGGTGCTTTTCTCAATGGCAGCGGTGTTGTACAGTCATGGATGGGGAAAAACCCTTGGAGGGAACTGGCTGGTGCGACGTCTGGAAAAAAAAGTTGCAGCACGACCAGGGCTTCTGAATGTAGAGAGCAGGACCTGAAAAAAAAGTAGCATTACAGCACCGTCTCTGGTTAACCAAAAAGCACACCCCACTGCAGTTTCAACACACAGCATCAGACACAGGATACTTAAGCCATTCTTTGGGAAAATAACAAACATATCAACATATGAATAAAAAGCATACAGTCCTAACAATTCACATAAAATAAAGGAGCTCATCCAGTCTTTTCACTGAGTGCGTGATTAACATGAGCTCAGCTAAACAATCAGAGAAACATTTAGCTGTAATGCCACTGATGTCATTGGGGGGTATATTGTGTACATTTCAGAGCACTCCTGTTTTCAGAAATCAAAATGAACCTCAGCTCCTGGGGCTAAAATGTCTGTTTTTCTCTTTTACTCTCTCTCACTGTAGTGCAGGGCGTGGTATGCTGTGGTTGTGGTCTACCCTTTTTTCTCCCCGGAAGACAAATGCTTTCCTTGCTCAGAAAAAGAAACAACTGCTCGCTGTTCTCATGATTAACGCTGTACTGTAACAGCCCATTTTCCCCAGTCAGTATACCATGCTGGAACAGAATCTGGGTCTGGCGGTGATGATGGGTTTTAGACAGTCAATAAAAGTGAGAAAGAAAACTGATGGCCTTTCCTCAAGCTAATGTTGCACTTGGAAAGCTCAGTTCAGATCTGACAGGATAATGTTCTTTTCTTATACATTTCTAAAAAGTGAGACGTTCTCTATCACACATATATCATAACAGAGGGGGTGTTGTGATGATTCTGGCAATGTTGAGAAACATATAAACAATGTTTCAATTAAGAGTTTAATCAAGGTTTTCAGAAAATAGAAACAGTTGCATTACTCTACTGCATGAGTACAGTAACAGTGTCCTGCTGTAGTGTTCTGAATGAGTAAAGTTGCAGTGTGTTGCGTTAGTGTATTGCGTGAGTACTGTTACAGTGTGCTGCATGGCAGGGGTGAACTTGAGACTGACATTGGGCCTCCCCTTTCTGCTATTGATCAAGCCGATCACAGAGAAAGTGAGAGGGAGAGAGATAGAACTAATCAAAAGTAGAACACTTTAATGTTGACTCCACCTCCTATACAAAACGTACTGCCAATGCACACAGAGCGACACTCGCATCCAGCTCCCCCCATTCACATGCTCATCACCATCAGATTAAAGACCTCTCCGTTATATTGGCGAGCGCTGAAGTGCTGGCTTCTGGCTGCCCAGAGCTATATGCTTTGGAGACCCAGAAAATTAAAGCCCCTGGTGTGCCTCCATTGTCCATTGGATTATCACCAGATCCCATTAATGCAGCTCAATCAGGCTTCAACTCTGACGCAGGCATAATAGAGATTAACGTTGCTTGTGTTTCTCGGACGCCAATCTGACCCTACAGGGCCATTTACCCTCCTTTCACCCATGTCATCCGGAAGACACCCGAGCACTAAGCAATGGTCTATACCAGATATTGTTTCACGCCAATTGTGTTGGAGCGGTGTATATATATATTTTAAATAGTTTTTCCTCCTGCTTTAGAATGTTAATTAGGACCTCAGTTGAACAACGCAGCTCCTATTGACTTATTGGGAACATTACCCTGACGCGTCCAGCATTGTCAGACGTCTACCACAATGTACACGTATACTGTGCACAGCTTCATCACAGGCAAATTGGATTTTATGTAACTTATTTTTCTACTTCAGAATCTAATTTGACTGGTGCCAGCCATGCAAAAAAGACTGTCAATATGATTGTCTATGGCTGCGTTAGTGAAGGGCATTTTCTCTGTCTGGGGTGACTGCAGAGAAAAGCAGGCACCCTGGTGGTGAGATATGCTGGTCTCCTTCTGCACTAGAAAGGGCAAAAACAACGCAGGATACTAGCAATGCCACATGGCCTTGGTTTAAGGTTGCTTCTACTCTCCACGCTTTTGAAATGCATCTATGGTGTTTGTCGTGTTATTTTTTTATCGTTACGAGATAAAGCTATGATAAACACAACCCACTTAGGGAAGTTTAGTGCAAGGAAAGTACAAAAAAAGCAGGTGCAGAATGTCTTTGTGTTTGTATTTTATACTATGTTTTGGCTCGGTCTTATGTGAACAAATAAACCATGGCTGCTTGATACAGCCAAAAAGGCCGCAGGGAGAATAAACAATACAACACAGTATTGAACATCAGGATCCCTTTCGTTCTGTTTTCTGCCGGTTTCCATGGTTCTAGAAGAAATGCATGTTTAGTTTTATTAGATACTCAAGTATGAATGAGCTATCACATAAGAAGACAAATAAACAGAGTTAGAGGCAATATTAAATCATCTGAAAACACAAAAAAGACCTTTATTTTGATTTGTTTACACTGGATGCTGGAAAACTAAATGTATACTGAACATTACTTTACTCAACTGAGTGATGTACAACTGATAAATTAATTGCTGAGAGCAAGTTATGGGGTAAAAAGAGAAATTGCTCCCAATGACAGAAGAGAGCAGAATGATCTGCAAAGTGTGAAACTTTGAATTAACCTGAAATAATATATCAGACATCACTACTATCTGATTACTCCCAAGTACGAGTCTGTGTGACATTTTTTTTAGTAGTCGCGTCAACGGCATGTCTTTTCTATAGTTGTCCTGAGTGAACGGAGAATGACACCTTTAATTTTTTAACCTTTAACGACATTAAACAACCTCATTTTTACAGACAGGTCAAGCAAAACACTTCCTTTCCGATAAATGTCTCACCCGACCAATACCACAAAGCAGTCTCAGTTTAGCGAAGGTGACCCTTGGCTAGGGACCCGCGTGGCAGTTGAAAGACTCGGTTCGATTCCCAGTCAGGGCTTTGGTGTGCAGGCACAAGTAGATTACATCAACACAAACAACGAACATACTGGTTTAGTTTTTTCTTTCCCCTCAAGAATGCTACAACCTTGGAAGGGCTGTGGCATGGTGTTTGTTTTGAAAACATCTTCCTAGAACTCAGTTTCCCTCTCACTTTGGCAGGTCTTGTCTCCCAGCATCTGGCCAACGGTCATCGAATCAATGGCAGAAGAATGTTCTGTGTCAGCAGGTCGTTCTTCAGTGTTTACACAACGTGTTGTGAGATGGTCTGATAAGGCTGGTTTGGTGGTGTAGTTTGCAATTGGATGGAGTTGATCAATTACAGCAAACGTTCGCAATGATGGTCAAAATCTTTGCAAAGTCTGTGCTAAAAGCATACAGAAATTCTAAAAATGTAGGAAAGTAGTCTTTGATTTATTATATTAAGAATTGATATATTTAAAAGCTGTGTTATTTTGACTGAAGGGGCTGCCACTCATGAGTCCACTTCAAGGAAGAGAGCGATGGCAAAGCTTACTATCATGGCAACATTACAGGAGGATGGCAGGAATTTGTGATTTTTAAATCGGATCTGAGCAGGGCTCCCAGGTGGGCCTTATGATTCAGTCTAGAAGGTGACCTAGGACAGCACTGAATTGACAGAGAGCTGACCTTGGGCAGCAGGGCTGGAGTCGTCTCAGACTCCTCTTGGCTCCCGGGCAAACAGCACCCTCTGTGGCTACTCATGCAGGTATGCATTGCCGTCTTTAAGTGACGTGCCTCCTGTATAGACCTATGTGGATTGTAGCATGTTTACTGAGATTGCAAGAAGGCTCTCCCTGTACATGGCTGCTGGGGTACGTTAGCCAAAACATGACGCACATGATGGCCAATTCCAAATTGGGGTTGGAATGAGAAAATAATTGGCTAGTCCAATTTTGAAAGAAAACAAAACTGAATCCAAGATCAAACTTATAATAAGCTGACTGATTTGTACATTTTTTGCAAGTATGAAAATACTGAAGAATGAAGAATTATTTTACTATTAATTTATTCTAAGTTCTTCTTTGAATTCACTCAGATCTTCTGTCTCTTCCATCTCTAAGGACCTTATGTCTCTTTAACGGTCCTGGCATAATCAGTCATGATTATGATTAACATACAGCTTTTCTTTTCCTCACTGAGGCTGATCTATATATTGACATTTTTGTCTCCTTGGTTTTTTTGTTGTTTTTCTTTTTTTTTGTTGAGGCCTCCAAAATCAATTTCATGTGCATGCTGTATTGACTCGAGCAAAGGAGCAATCCGCCAGTCAATTTTCATGTCTGGGGGGTGGAGGAGGAGCAGTGAGAATCACAGACGCCCAGAGAGCAAAGATCACTAATGTGCGTTTGTTCTCCAGACCGTGGAGAGAGTGGTAACGGCAGCCTGGTCCTGGAGGCCATTGATTAGCTTGCTTCGTGGAGCCAGGCGGCTGCCTGTCGAAGAGGCATCCGGATTTCTCCTGGATTTCTGGCTGGATGAGCTGTTAGTGGGGGATGTGTGCTCTTGAGGCATTGCTCTTGAGGGACACTTCCTGGAGTTTCATCATCTCCTGAAAACTTCTTTTTTTTCTGTCATTGGGAGCAATTTTATGTATTTTCAATGGTGCAATTAGAAATACTGTAACTCACAGGATCTAACATTTTGTACCACCTCTGAAGTTATATATGAGCTTGATGTGGCATCTGTTTTATTCACTCTGAGACTATCTAGGGTTCTTTTGATTTTTGCCTGCATTCCTGTTAGAAGTAATAAGAATGACCCCTGAGGCTTCCCTCTCTCACAGTGAGTGGCAAGTTTCAACAAGCTGACAGCAAGTGTTCAAAAGTCTGCTCAACAAGGCCGCTCTTTTAGCAACTACATTTTGAGTTCAGAGGTCAGTGCTCATGTACATCATAAGGTAATTCAATTTTACACAAACACAAGCTAGTGAATGCAGTTGAATTAAATTGTGAAGCTCTCTTTAGCCCCTACCTCAGTTATATCATTTATATGACCCCAAGGTGCAAGTCCCCGTTCTAATCTTTGTTTTATCTGAAGTTTTTGGTCCATATGTCTATCTGACTGAGGGATTTATGTTATGATTGTCATAAATCTATGTACAGTAGAGGACCAAAGGTTGTTCAGAAATACCAAGTGTGACGCAAAGAGCACATGCTTATGTTAAATCTGTGCATGAAGCAAGGAGCAAACTTAAGTTAAATCTGAATGTGAAGCAAGAAGAACAGTTTTATTCATTAAAACTGTATTTTCATGGTTTTTTAATTGCTTCTTGCCATCTAATTAAGAACTTTTCCTGAATGTAGTCTTTCATACAGCATTTAAAGCAATTCATAGAGTTTTGCAGACATTACAGATTATTGTTCCTAATTATTCCTAACATAGACGCCTAAACAATGAGTTCATTATCTAAGTTATGCACTTACATGGTGACCGTTTTCCTTCTTGGCAGCCTCTTGCCGTGTCGAGCAACATCAGGCTCAGCAGAGGTCCTGCGCGATGTCGCTTTGCGAGGCCCAGAAACCAGACCCGGGATGGCCCATAGTCTCACTGGCCTCCGGATCAATGCAGCCCGTGGAGGCTTGGTTCCAGCAGACAGGAGGGGGGCAGACTGGCAGGGTGTCCTTTGCATGAGGGGTACATACTCAGGGCAAAGAAAGAGTCACCTTGGGTAGCTGTTCCAACAATATGTGTGTGTGCCTGTGTATTTGTGTTTCCCTGAGTGTGTGTGTGTGTGTACAGGTAAAGTGTGAGGGAATCCTAATCTCGTTGCATATAGCTGTTGGGCTGAAAACAGGACATACTCTGATCCTGTTGCCCTGGCAAATGCCACACCACACAATTATATTTATCCATATGTAGAGTGGGATATTTATTGAAATAGGTAGGTTAAACCCCACACTTGTGGTTACAACGCCTAGCCTCTACTACAATTTGTTTTAGTAACACTCCTCATAATGCACCTGCCATGCCAGTGGCCGCACGCAACAGCAGATGAGGCTGTATGCATCTAGATATCTGAGTCTAAGCCATAAGCTTCTCAGCATGCCTCTCTTTAATACTTGATCTTGTCTTGGGCTAATCCATGATAATTTCTTGTACATTTTTACAGACGTTCGGTCATTTGTACTTGAGGGTCTGTGGTATCACAGCAATAACTCTCCGGGGGTTGGAAAAGGAATGGAATAATTTCAATGTGTGCATCTTCAGAGAAGCAGGATATGAAAGCTTTCACCAGGACACATTCCCACATCTCTCGCAGTCAAGTGGTTCCCCATCCAAGGCCCAGTGTCTCTGGTGTGAGAAAAAAACATTCTGTCAGTACAAAGAAGGACCTTTGGCCAACCCTTCACTTAATATGTAAAGCACACATGCTTACCAAATACTTCGACATGGTGAATACCGGTGGCCAAATTAATCAAAAATAATGGGCCTGCTCCGGGTCCCGCTGGCTTTCACAAACTACTTGAGGTCAGATTGAACTGTTTTCACTTATTAATGCAAGACTGGAAAGATTCCAGTGACAAGAAACCTGACACTGGCTGTACATTTCTGACCACGCACAACCTGCTTCAGCTGAGAAAAACGAGAAGAGACGGGGGAAGACAGCGTCACTATGTGCTCCCCTCTATCACATGAGCTCCGACTCACCTACACCTTGTTTCAGTGGGATTTCTGCCAGATGCCCTGTAAAAACACTCATCAGCCCGGCAGCTAGGTGGAGCCCTTTCAGCCGAACATCGGTTCCTGTTGATTTTACTAATCCGTTGCCTCATGCCCCCCTTTTTCGAATGTCCAGGCTGTTTTGTTTCCTCTCTATCGGTTCTGTTGACCCGGCCATTCATTCCTTGTTTGCTGCGGTTAACTCAGCAAGGCTGGTTTCCTTGACGACGATAATCCGTAAGAGGTCGACTCCGCCGATGCTCGGTTACAATACGCTTTGTCCCCTCCTTTGTCCCATAACAGACAGAATTAAGAGACAGAGGAACAAGGGGCTTGGGTAAACATGACCTAATGAGGTCCATTGCTGGCCAACGGAGGGGAACGCAGCAGGGCGCAGCAAATGGAAATGCCACAGCACCTTCCCCCACTGCCGACGGTTACAAGGGGTGCACTGATCTCAAATATACATTGGCTGTTACTGACGTGCGGCTTCCTGAAGTAAGCAGCCGTCAGGTCAACTCTGGGTAAAGCATCAGTTGGCGGACCATTTGCCAAAAACCGCCGCAGTTTTCGTTTGGCTCACCCGAAGTAAACAATCCCCTTTAAAGGAAAAATGTAAGATGTCTTTCCTCCGTGGATGTTTAAATGAGCATGCAGTGATGTTTGTTTATTTACCACTTACACCATCGTAACACATGCAAAAAACACACACAAAAGAACTGTTAATGTTGCGCACACATGTCCCGAAGGCCCCCATTTAAATGCAGGCATGTACAAGAACTAGAGCGAGCGGAACTGAACTGAACAACCCTCTTTTCTTTCCACTACTTTGGGTGGCACATTCCACTGTTCACAATATAGGTTTTACACTGTAATTCACCCTAAACTCCTCTTTCTCCTCAGTGCCTTGAATCGAAGTGACAGCAGCTCTCATTAAACACGAAACACCGGTCAGATGTGAAATTGACCCTTGATTGCTCGGGCCCCCTCCCCTGCCCCTGGCAACTTGATCGGTGGGAGCGGTGCACAGCCCCTGCCCAGCGGGCGCCCCTTGGCGAAGCGGCGTGGCCGCGGAGGTGTCAGATGGAAGGGGGGGGGGGGAGAGGTGAGAGAGAGGAAACAGCGGGGGCGCTTTGGTCCCAGAGAGGTCCTTCCCCTGACCGGGCGGTGACACCGGGGGCAGATGAATGGGCATGTCTGTTACTGCCCTCTGCGCCGCCTTCCCTTTGAGGAAGTCTTCTGCCGGGAGGCGATGGGGTTGTGGTGGCGGTGGAGGGGGGGAGGCAAAGGCGCAGCTGCCAGGTCTTTCACTCGTTCGCTCCTGAGGAGGTTTCATTTACACAAAAAACTTCCTGTTTCCTCAGAAGTAGCTTTTTACATGGTTTTTTCATGAAAAATTACTCCTTTTTATTGATTTCCAACACATGCATAAGGTGCTGAAATATCAGAAATATATATAGAAGATATATATAAAATATCTTTCAGCTTTCTAGAGTTGGACTATTGTTGCCTCCTAGCTTATACACAATTCACGTAAAGCTAAATGTGAGAAGAAAAGATTTTGCTCCCTATTAAAATGAAAATATTTAGCAAAATTGCTATACCTGCATATTGCAGTAAAGGAGATTTCATTTTTTTTAAACTTGCTTCTGCCAAGGTGAATGTGGACAAATTTACCCAAATGATGTTCATTTTACCTATCTTGTCTTACAGGAAATCTTTGTCTGTTAAATACAGATCCTGTTTTTGATGCCACTTTTGTTGAACATGGGAAAAAAAATCTGGGAAATATACTGGTGACATTATATTGATTGCCAATATTCACCCCAATATTCATCATTGTGACAAACATAAAGGCGGTTCAGCGATTGGGGGAGAGGCACATCCCTCTCAAAAGCCCTGCCGGGTTCTGGCCTCGAGGACACAAAACGACACAAGATACATATCGTAAAGATGAGCCTGAACCCACCATGTTCTATGCTAGTTGTAGCATGCATTAGTTTTAATTTGAAGTCATAGAAATAACTCATATTTACATAGGATTTGAGACCCAAATAGTTGCATCTCATTAATTTAAAAAAATAAGAACTAAGAACTAAGAAATATGTCCCATATTAACACAACACAAATTTTGTTTTAAAAAAAGCAGTTATTTAACCATTTTTAAAATACCCATTTAAGCACTTCCTATAGAAGAATATAAACATCTCTTTCTGAGTTTTGTAACATTAGAAGTCCCGGTCTTGTATGTCATCACAGAGGCCAATTTTCTAAATTTTCAAAAAGACCCCCACCTGAAAAAAAGAAAATAAAATGTCCCCAGTGTCTTCAGTCCAGCAGATCAGAGTGCTTTCGCTGGGAGTTTGAAGATAATCAGGGAGGGCCATCTCACGTCAGGTAGTGTCTGTACCGCTCTTCTTTCTCCACTAGCCCTGAATGGGACTTATTGATTTGCCGTTGCTGGGGTCTCGTAATGTTCTGTCATTAGAATGATGATTTTCCCAGCCCTGGGATAAAATGCCCCCCTGCCAAGAAAAGAGCCAGTGGCAGACAAAAGACTGTGTGTGTCTGGGCACTGCCTGGTAAAGGTGCTCACAGCATCAGACATAAAGGTGAAGCTGGGAAAACAATACCGTGTTAGTCCTCTTCTGTGACCCTGAGCCAGTCACTTAGTTCCTTCAACAGAAGGGAAAATCTCATAACACTACTTTATTAATTATTTCAGTTATTTACATAGCAGAAGAACATGCTATCCACGAGAACTGGTGCTTATGCGACATCTGTCAAGCATATTGAACACCCAAAGAAAAACACATTTCAGACCTAGATATTAAACCTGGGGCTTACCCTTCCACAAATACTCTCTGTAAAAAAACAGTAAGGGGTTAATGCAGCAGATGTATCTAATTGAAAACTTTATGAATGCCTAACTAATCTTTTTCTGTACACAAACAATGCACTGGTGTAGCCTCGATTACATTTTTTGCTGAATAGAATAAATAAGAGGATTCATTTATTCACTATGGACGGGTATGCAGAGCGGCTTGACTGCTGCCCAAAGCATTTTATAGAGGCTAAAAAGAAAACAAATAGAATGCTGGAGACGGTGATGGAAACCGAGCCAAAAGCTTTTCACTGAACTTCGCTTGGCTTATGAAAACATTTGTCTGTTTACGAAGGGGGGGAATCATGCTACGATTCAGTAGATTCCAATTATGATTAAAATTTCGAACAATGGCATTGTGTTTCATAGCATTTCTCTGCAGTGAACCGATTAGCTGATATGAAAGGAGGTAGTCATTTCTTTACACTGGAATATAACAGAGGGATCGCACCTGGATGTTTGGCTTAAGTCCCCCACCTTCTACTTCCCCAATAAGAAGCAAGTACATAACCACTTATGCTTAATTGGGCACCTGATTGTCACAAATTTCCCAAATTTGCATTAGAGACATAAACTGAGAATCGAAAATGGTTGTAAGCAGAATGTTAAGCTCATAAATAAAAGGTTGCTGGTTCAAATCCCCGCAGTTGTATTACCCCCTGGGCAAAAGTGAGATTTGCTTTAGTAAAATTTCAGCTGTAGCAATGGTTAAAATGTAAAAGTATGAATTTGTATTCACTTACAGGAAGGATGAGGAGAACAGCTACATTTGAGCTTCCAGGATGAACTGTTGGCCTGTTTCAGCTTTGCCACCCCTCTTCTGTGGCACTGGACAGTTAACAAGTCGGAGGTCAGGTACACCTGTGAACCAGGAAGGCAAATTAATACTTAATTAATTATTATACCTCTTTGTAATAACTGACAGCCTAGCTAACTTTGGTTCAGATCCTATGTCCGGCTCAAGAAGAAAAAAAGAAAAGAGAAGTGGAAAGGGGTGGGGGTAGTTGAGGGAAAGGGGGAAAGGGGGTGGGGGCTTCAATTGTTGTTCCTATTCAATTCACCACATAACAGCATCTGACATGCATGACAGTAACTGCTTGCTAATTACGGCGCAAATTCGCAGTACGAGGTTGTTGTGTCACCGGGTCCCCAGAACAATCCGGTGATTGTTGTGTGAGAAGATTGGTCAGACAGGGCCAGGCACTTTCCCTCCAATTATCCCCATTTACTGCCACAGCTTCAAGCTGCTCCACTGGCATGAACGAACAAAAAAATCATAATATAAAAAAATGGTGGGGGGGGGGGGGGGTAAAGAAGAAGGGAAAGAAAGAAGCCTCACTTCGAGGTCCTGGGATCTAAAGTGTCTCCGTGTTTACAGGACAAGCCATGCGTCTCAAGGAACGGTAGTAAGGCTTCCAACTGGGGCCAGGAGATTGCAGACACCTCCTTTCACGAGTCAAGTGGGGAAGGAAAAGGGGATGATTATGAATTGAGTTAATGAGCCTGGAGAGGGAGAGCGGATGGCGTCACAATGCCCTCTCTCCTCGCTTCAGCTACGCTGCACTGGTGATGACTCCTCAAACACATTGCGCACCTTTTCTGGTGGCCGCATGAGTGGTTCTTGAAAAGCTGTTACTAATAGGCACTGAGTTTATCGTCATTAATTCTGTTCCTATGGAAATGTGTTTTACCGTAGGACAAACCTCGCTCACTGTGATAAAGGGATTAGTGTCATTTGGAGAAACAGCAATGAAACGTAGCATACAGGATCAAGTCATTCTTGTGTTATTTAAAATAACATGAACAATATTTCATTATTCATTATTACTGACTATGGTGGGAATGAACCCTTAAATAATACAGTCTCCCCCTCATCCAGGAAGTGATTAAATTTGAGAACGACACTATGTACCTTTTCTACCCAAATGAAGGTACAAGTGGCCGACTGAAACCAGCCATGATCAGAACCTTGAAGACAATTGGATCAAGCTAAGAACCTTTTCTAAAGGAGAAAAATAAGCTCCAGGGATTATGTTCATCGGTACATCAGCACGAAGCTGCAAAACATTAGCAATTGTCAGACCTCTATGTCCTGGCACAGGTGAGGGGATGAAAAATGCCAGCGCTTCCCGGAGAGCTTGCTTGTTTTGACCCAGTTCTGAACAATCATAGACCTTGAGACCTTGAGTCCACCCACTGAGTTCTGAGTAATGGGGTAACTTGATCGTTCATCCAGGTGAACAGCCAAAAAAGGAATAAAATACAAATAGGCAATCTTTCACAAATACTGGTGCTGTCTTATTTTTTAAGTATAATACTGGACATTTTTGCGAGCCCAGGGTGATTTGTTTTGATGCAGCATCGGCTATCTATTAACAAGGACCTCCTTAAAGCAACTCCTTAGTAGTTCTACTACAGTGGTCAGGCCAAGGTGCAGTGGCCTAAAACCCAATATTAAACTCAACCAAACATCCCATCACAGATATGACACTCCTGCTTCTCAGCACTGTCTCAGGTGAAGCGCAGAGCAGATCTTCCCACGGGCTTGGAACACAGAGAGCCTTGTGGTGTTGGAGATAACGCTGACTCCCACATCTCAGCCGTCTGCGACTACCTCCTCAGGAGCTATTTTTACTAGAATGGTACACATGGATTCTTTATATATTTTCTCACTGTAATGAACATTTATCAGCTATACAATG
>JAOVYW010053307.1:10477-21037 GCA_025775045.1 Hiodon tergisus | reverse complement strand
TTGGCTAGATCCCACAGAGCAGATTGCAGAGCTGGAGGTGGAGGTGGAGGTAGAACCTTGGCTAGATCCCACAGAGCCTATTGCTGAGCTGGAGGTAGAAACTTGGCTAGATCCCACAGAGCAGATTGCAGAGCTGGAGGTAGAACCTTGGCTAGATACCACAGAGCAGATTGCAGAGCTGGAGGTGGAGGTGGAGGTAGAACCGGGCTGATGAAATGTGGAGACCAGAGCTTCACAAGCTCTGCGGCTGCTGCATTCACACTTAATATGCTGGCACTCCGCTGGTTCCCCAATGAGACCTGTCATTATTTTTACATTCAACTTTCCTCAGGAAGTTTTCTCAAGGCTATGGTTTTCCTGACCAGTTTCTTAAAGAAAAATTCAATCAGCGAGGAAGGAGAAACAAATTGGGTCTCCGGTGTGTTGGTGTGTGGACCCGCTTCCCTCCATCGCCTGCATTATCGCAAACTTTATATTCACAGTCCCCACGGTCTGCTGTACAACTTATTTCCTGTGATTGCCGATATAATTCTGACTCTGGAAGGCCGCTCCCCTCTTTCATCATCGTGCGTCTGGGGAACCGAGAAGAGCAGAATTTTACATCTTTATATTTACTATAATTTACGACCGCCTTAAATGTGCATCTTTTTGGTCTCCGATACAGGCAGATTTTAAAATTCAATCAGAAGCATGTTCAAGGGCCTGACATGTAGAACAGAAAATATTAATGGAAACGGCACATGACAATGTTTGGAATGGTAAACCGCGAAGCCATTTTTTATTCCCAGGTCCCGACTGGGCGAATACTGACTAAATAATATATTATGAGAGAAATGTTTTGAGTGTATTAAGTGTGTTGCACTCCAGGGCTGTCTTTGAAGGTTACCCCCCCCCCCCCCCGCCTCTCTCACTGCATTGATTCACCAGTAGTCCTTCCAAGCATTAGGGAAGCGGAGAATCACGTACCCTTTCTGACCAGCTGCGGGTGACCTCCTTCATCATACCTCCACGGGTCCCACAGAGAGCGACCCTAGTGTATTGTCAGCTCATTGTGAGGATGAGCGTGAATGACCTTGTGCTGTAGGCTGGGAGAGAAATGGGGGGGGGCGAGGCTCTGAAGCAGAAGTAATTGCATCAAGCGAGGTTTGTAGGTTTGTTAACTCCTTGGACGGCACCCAAAGACCCCTTAAGGGGTACAGACCTCATGATCGTTCCCTCTTCCTGAAAGAGTTTATTGAAGTAGTCATGGTGTCTAAATGAGATAAAGGCTTCGAGGAACGCCTTGTACTGTTTCCATAGAGCGATTCTCCCGGTTTACTAGATCCCTAATAGGATAACAGCGTTTATCTCTCTTTCTCTCTCTTTCTCTCTCTTTCACACACACACACACACGCACACACACACACACACACACTCTCTCTCACGCATGCACGCACGCACACACACTCACACACACGCACACACACTCGCATTCACACGCACACACACACACAGACACACACACTCTCACACACACACACACACACACACACAAAAACACACGCACACGCACACAGACACACACACAGATATACACACACACACACTCTCACACACACACGCACAGACACACACACTCACACACACGCACACACACACACAGATATACACACACACACACTCTCACACACACACGCACAGACACACACACTCTCACACACACACACTCTCTCTCTCATGCATGCACGCACGCACACACACTCACACACACGCACACACACTCGCATTCACACGCACACACACACACAGACACACACACTCTCACACACACACACACACACACAGATATACACACACACACTCTCACACACACACACACAGACACACACACTCTCACACACACACAGACACTCACACAAAAACACACGCACACAGACACACACACACAGATACACACACACACACACTCTCACACACGCACGCACAGACACACACACACTCTCAAACACACACAGATACACACACACACAAACACTCACACGCGCACACGCACACACATAGATACACACACACACACACAGATATACACACACACACTCTCACACACACGCACAGACACACACACACAGACACACACACACTCACACACACACACACAGATACACACACACAAACACTCACACGCGCACACGCACACAGACACACACACACAGATATACACACACACACACACACACATCTACAAGCACACATATAAACTCACACATATGCGTACTCTGAAACATGCACACTCACATATGCACTCCTAAACAGGCCCATGAATGAAGCCAATAAAACAGTCTCACATGCATGCGTACATGCATACTACAGTGACACTCACAGATGTAAACACACTCTCCGGGCCCTATGGTTACACACTCATATACCAATACAGATATGCGTGCATAATAACACAGAGACAAACACACATGCAAAGTCACACACAGACACACTCACTTGATGTTCTCTCTCTGAAGCACACACACTGTTAAAACACAATTTTGCATGCGTTCGTTGATTCATTCACACTCACAAGGCACAGGCTCACAGTTTATAGAGGCACAGGCTCACAGGTCACAGAGACACACGCTTACAGGTCAAATAAACACGCACTCACAGTTCACAGAGACACACACTCACAATTCACCGTGGCTCACGCTCACAGTTCACAGAGACACACTCTCACAGTTCACCAAGGCACACGCTCACAGTTCACCAAGGCACACGCTCACAGTTCACAGACACACTCTCGCAGTTCACCAAGGCACATGCTCACAGTTCACCAAGGCACACGCTCACAGTTCACAGAGACACACTCTCACCGTTCACCACAGCTCACGCTCACAGTTCACAGAGACACACACTCAGAGGTCACCAAGGCACATTCTCACAGTTCACAGAGACACACGCTCACAGGTCACCAAGGCACACGCTCGCAGTTCACAGAGATACACACTCACAGTTCACCACGGCTCACGCTCACAGGCACACTTGCACAGTCACCTGCACAAAGAGGCATGTAAAGAATTGGCATTTGCTGGTTGGGGACAGGGTTGGTATTATAGCGGAGGTTAAAGACCCCTAAGCTCGAGGGACGCTGACCCCGCTGCATGGCCAGGGCGACAGCCCGTGCGAGGCTTTTTGGCCCCTTGACCCCGCGGAAGAGCGGTGCGTGTGATCTGTGAAAGCAGCCAGCCGGTCTCCCCTCACCCGCAGAGCCATCGCACTGACAGACGCTGGCCGGCAGCCAGGAAGCAAGTGATTAGCCCCGTCCCCATTTGGACGGAACCGCGCCGCAGTTCTGTTAAGTGGCCTGACCTGCAGAATGACACCGCAGACTGGGGGCACTGTCCCTCTGCTACAGCTCGGGGCCGGACGCACAAAAAGGCTGTCCACCTGTCATACTCACACGCCAGTCAATCATACACCAAACAAGTGGCACTGCCCACGGAGTCCTTTAACTAAAACTGTGCCTGCCTGGGAATTTGACCGTCTTTTTTGGCGAGCTATTTCTTGTAGCTCTCTGTCCGTCTGTATATTTAAAGACTGGAAACAGACACTCTAAACCCATCTCCCAATTGACATTGACATCATTACGCATTCTTGCTAATTAATCGCAGCCCCAAATTTCACCACAGCTGCTTTAGGAAGTGCTTCACAGGAATTTTCACTAACCTTCTGCAACAGAAATCTGAACAGTCGGTCTTTGCGACTTGTTAAAGTTGGTGAAAAAGGTTCCAATTTGTAAATTGATTTAGCTAGTTCCTGCGTAGTGTCTCCAGAGGAGTTAATAAGGTGACGGGACGCAATTAAAAAAAACCCAGTTCTCAGCTGGGGTCTCCCTGAAGAGATTAATCGGTTATCGCTCGGCCTGATGGGTAAAATTCAATGACAGAACAGGGAGGGAAGGGAAGTTCATGGTAGCTTTCGGTAGCCAAGAGGCATTTACACTGAGCAGAACGAGAGCCAAGGCAGGACAAGGTTAATGTTCCTTTCAACAGTTCCCTTTGCTCTGTCGAGATAGGAGCGATTGTAAAGCAATGTTATCTGTGACAGCATGCTCGGTGAGAATGAAACAAATCTTTCCCTTTCATCAGGGTTTTTTTTTTCCAGGCATGTAGTAATGTAGATAAAGTAATAAGAAAGCTGACGCTGAACTGTTGTAAATAGCGTACAAACAAGTGGAAAAATTGGCTGAATGAAGTTGTTCATTGCTAACGTTTGAGATGTGTCGCTTTGGAAGACTGGCAAATTTACTGATGAATGCATTAACGTGATACTTTGTCTCTTTATTTGCTTGTTTGGTTTTTTGTTTTTTTGTCATGAGAATTAACACAGTTGGTACTTAATTAACTCCTTTACAAATTTGTTTCATGACTGAAATTCGTGATTCTCCCGAATATCAACCCATTGTAGAGCGCTTTGAATTTCAGTTTTTTCAGACTCTCTTTTTTCTTTAGCAACGTCGATGAGCTCAGAGAGGGGCTGTCTTACACATAGTTTGCCGTTCCACTGGATTCTGTTCTGTCTTTGTTTCTCACAAACGCACCTCCCTCCGACTTCTTGTGTCACCTGGACCGAGCAGTCGTGATACCGGACTAGCCACAGCTTTCGAGCCTGGGGAAGTCACGGGTTCCACCCGGGTTCCACCGGGGTTCCACCAAACCAACATGGGCTAGCTCAGTGTAGAGGAGGCGTCATCCAGACACGGACAGATAAAAAAACGCAAAGCCATGAGTCAGAGGAAGGCTGAGTTTTGGAACACACTGTCCAGCACTGATCCTGACCCAAGGCAGGGCAGTCCAAAGGAAAGGGACTCCATCCACAGGGTTTGCTATCCCAGAATGACGACACGCGCCTGAGGCTGTTTGTGGATTAACGGCGTTTCCCCTCTACCCTTCTAGCCATCGGGGAGCCCATCAGCATCGACTGGTACAACCCCCAGGGAGAGCGCATTGTGTCTTCCCAACGTGTGGTACTTCACACAGAGGGCGTCCGTTCCCGGCTCACCATCTACAACGCTAACGTGGAGGACGCAGGCATCTATCGCTGCCAGGCCACAGACGCCAACGGCCAGACGCAAGAGGCCACTGTGGTGCTGGAGATATATCGTGAGTGTCCTCCGTTATGCACACTACTGTCTGGGTCATAGGTCATTGCCCAGGGTCATCTGTAAAACACATTACTGTCTGGGTCATAGGTCATCGCCCAGTGTCATCTGTAAAACACACTACTGTCTGGGTCATAGGTCATCGCCCAGTGTCATCTGTAAAACACACTACTGTCTGGGTCATAGGTCATCGCCCAGTGTTATCTGTAAACCACACTACTGTCTGGGTCATAGGTCATCGCCCAGTGTCATCTGTAAAACACACTACTGTCTGGGTCATAGGTCATCGCCCAGTGTTATCTGTAAACCACACTACTGTCTGGGTCATAGGTCATCGCCCAGTGTCATCTGTAAAACACACTACTGTCTGGGTCATAGGTCATCGCCCAGCGTCATCTGTAAAACTACGGTCAAGGTCAACCAACCCTCTCAAGGTCTACTCAAGGTGCTAAACCTCACAAGTAATCCACGGTCCTGCTGGGACGCATTAATACAATATCATCAGGTTCGATGCTATTATTATGACCAAGTGTCACCGGAGTGATTTAAATCTTTAAGCACAATTAGCTCACTCACTCCGGATTCAATAGCAGTGCTGGGTTTTACAGCTTTTCGGTTTTCCTTAGACACCAAACAGCTCTCCCAATCCTACTGTTCCTGATCCTTACATTTAAAAAAAAAAAAAAATGTATTCATATTATAATCGATTACTTACATTCAAATGGTTCCTCCGCAGGACTGAAAATGTCAAGCATTTACTTCGTATCCCCGCCGTAGTTTGGAGTTTGCACAGTAAATCTGCTTCGGATTTAACCGAGTGGGTGTAAAATATTCAAGACTACTGCCTACGTGAATCAAGTGGGCCCTTTAATCAATTTCTTTTATCCTGAAAGCCTAAAGAAAACGCAGGCCTTTTCAAAAAGTCTGCGGAAGTTTCCCAGTCCGGCATTCAGAGGGCGACAACAATGTCCGCTGCCAACATTTCCTGCATTAGCAAGAGGGCTAGCGGCCGCGTTGTAGCTACACCACCCCGAGGTGCCATGTGACAGGAGAGTCACAAATGAGAGCAACACCAAGCGTGCCACACATGCTGTTAGTATTGCATCTGATGGTGGAAAGAATCGAAAAAGAATAGAAATCTCAATTCCGCAGGAATATCCGTGAGATGCTGATATAAGGACACAAAGCAGTTCTGTTTTCCTCTGAGAAAATTCCGAAAACATTGCACACACATCCACATCCATCTTGAATGAAGTCCGGAATGAAAAGATTAACGTGGACTGACATGTAGGTAATGCATGTGTACAGGTGATATGCACTGCATTAAGTTATTACAACAATATCAGACTTGAAAAAAATGTTAATAAACCGCTATGCAGGAGTATTTCTCTGTGATTATATGCACTGCAACCAAACCACCATCTAAATGAATTTGTCTCGGTGTACATTAATCTGTTAATATTTGATTAGTAATATGTACAGAGGTCTTTAAATATTAACTAAGTTTGTTATTACTCAGCAGATGCCCTCATCAAGGGGCACCTAAAGAGAATTAGTGTCTGAGTGTTTGCGGTGAGCACAGCGCAGATTGGGGGAAACAAACAGAAAATCTAAAGATTTAGCATTGTAAATGCAGATATTTTACCTTATCTTTCTGGCGTGAACCAGTAATTGCACTTTGGGGATAAAACGCATTATTTTTCGCACAAGTCTTCTCTGCAGGAGGGAGCCCAGCTCTCCTCGTCGATCCCCTGCACGCCGTTGCCTCTGGAGAATCGTCTGTTTGCGCGCTCCGTCTCCGATGGCATAGCAACTTGGGGGTGGGGGGTGGGCTACCGCAAATTGATTCTGAGATACTGAGAATGTTTTGTTTCAAAATGTTGGACCAATGTGTTGATACAAACATACATCTAACCCACCCATCCATGAGACAGATGCTGGAGAAGAGGGAGATATATGTGAAAACATATATATATTATCCACCTTTTGTATTCCCAGCTGAACGGAGAGAGAACACCATTACGCTGCACTGACCGTGTCCCTTTGTTGGTGTGTTGTGTGTTGCGAAAAGAAAAGAAAGGGGGCAAATGAAAATAAAACAGAGTGAGAACAAAGTGAAACATGCATTTTGGTGACAGGACGGAGGGATCGAGAGAGAGAGAGAGAGAGAGAGAGAGAGAGATTGAGGAAAATTCGAGAAGTGATTGTGAATTGGCTCAAAAGGGACAAGGAAGGGGCTAGATTCACCAGCAATAGCGAGAGAGGGAGAGAGAGAGAGCGAGAGAGAGAGAGAGAGCGAGGGAGAGAGAGTGAGAGCGAGGGAGAGAGAGAGTGAGAGAGAGAGAGAGCGAGAGAGAGAGTGGGAGAGAGAGTGAGAGAGAGTGAGAAGGGAGGGAGAGAGAGAGTGAGGGAGAGAGAGTGAGAGATAGCGAGTGAGAGAGAGTGAGAGAGAGTGAGAGCGAGGGGGAGAGAGAGAGAGAGTGAGAGAGAGAGTGAGAGAGAGAAGGGAGGCTGCCTGTAATGAGTCCAAATGAAGATGTCACCGCGGCGAAGATCTCGCAGCCCAGTTATGATGTAAATACACTTCTGATACACAGAGCAATTCATCACAAGCCACCAATAGGAGCAAGACCTTCGTTCTCACACTTTGCTTTGGCGTTGCGTTTGCATTCATTCGCTCTGCAAAGGCTTTTATCCATGGTGATGTGCGTGGCCATCAAGGCAAAGTGCGCCCGGCGTATGCAAGGAGGAACCCAAGCAATACAACTGGTGCTTTTTATAGAAGTGCGATATAGCAGGAGGTGCTTGCAGTAATATGATGCTAGAGAAATGTGGGGAAGCTGTCATCGGAGTTCAGATGTTCATGCCAGGTGAATACAAACCAGTTTCTCATGGCCAAGGTATATTTTCAAATGCATTATGTAATATACAGTTCCACTGCTAGTTTCCTCGATCGGATATTGAAACAGTAGTTATAACCCATACGCTTTTTGATAAAACCAATAAAGTGTCCAGGGTTATTGCTTGAGGACCTATACTATGATGGCGAGAAATAGGATTTTTTAAACTATACTAGACTTCCTGGGAAATAACGAAATTGCGATTTCAACTAAAGAATAAGGAAAGGAGGAAGATTAAGAACATGCAGGCATTGTGGCCCCTGGGGGCCCATCCAGGATTGGCTGCCCATCCATTAGAGAATATGTTTTACCACCACCCTGTGCGATGCCATTGAATGTAGGGACTCCCTGCGCTCCACTCCGTCACGGTGCTGGCTTGACGCGCTCCTGACGGCGCCCCCTGTCTGTGCCGCAGAGAAACTCACGTTCCGGGAGGTGAAGTCGCCCCAGGAGTTCCGCAAGGACGAGGTGGCGGAGGTGGTGTGCGATGTGACCAGCTCCCCCGTGCCTGTCGTCTCATGGTACTACAACAACATGGAGATCCCCGCCGAACACCATGGTAAGCCGATGCTTCAACGCAGGATGTCAGTTCGAACCCTTTCCGCATCTAGGTTCCTGGCCACTGGCTGCTGTTGCCGGGAAGCTATATACTCCGTTGGCTCTATACTCCAAATGTTTGCATTTGAATTAAAAAAATGCACTATGGGGTTAAAGTATAGACTCTCTCAGCTTGGGTCCACCATTTAGACATGCCAACTCTTTTCATACACAGTCCCCCTATTTCTGGGCACCGAAAGTAATGGGACAGATTAATAAAATGTCAAAAATAAGCACTCTTGTTTAGTATTTGGTCACCAGTCCTTTGCATGTAATAACTTGTCTGGGTCAACCGCCTGAAGTCTGTGACTCATTGACCCCAGCAGAGTCTGGGTATCCAGGCTCTGCCAGGCCTGTAAGCCGCCATCATTGGTCGGCGTTTGTTTTTGGGTCATTTTGCCCGAAATCCCATATTCAGCAAATTACATGCGCGTTCAATTGGATTGAAATCTGGAGACTGGCCAATCAAGAAGTTTCAACTTTTGGTCACCGAAAAGCCTCTTAGTCGCGATGGCAGTTTGCTTGGGTTCATTGTCTTGTATTTGCGTGTACTTGAGCAGATAGTGTGTCTGAGAGCTTCTGAATTCATTCTGCCGCTGCAGATAGCAGTTTCATCATTAATGAAGACAAGTGAGCCAGTTCTAGTGGCAGGAATAGATTCCCAAGCCATAACCAACCAGGAGAAACAATGAGTCGCAAATTACCCTCACAGATACGGGGCTAGGCTGCTTAACTTGGGGGGTTCCCATTATTCTCCACGCTATTACTCGGATATGTTGATCTTTGCCTCATCGTTCCACAAGTCCTTTTTTTTCCAGAACCATGCAGGGTGTTTTAGGTACTTTTTTTTGGCAAACTTGCGGGCAGAGTGCGGATTCGAGTGTCCGCCGCATCCACGGAGAGTGTTCCTGATGTGTCAGACAGTTGTTTGTTTGTTTCTGCTTGGGCATTCTCCGGTCATCCTCTGCCGCTGTCTTCCTGGATCTGCCAAGCTGTTTGATGATTTCTGAGCTCGCTGGTGCTTTCTTTCGTTGTAACGATCTTCCAAAATGTTGTTATTGCTAAGCCGTAGGCTTTGGCAAACGTTTCTGGTTTCCTGATTTTTTTTTTCTTTCTGATTTTCCCACCTCATAATCGCTTGCTTGACTTTCATTCACACCTCCTTGGTACTTATGTTGACAGACACCAATAGCAGACACCAATAGCAAATGCTAAGCCTATAATCAAGGCTAAACATTGACAGCTCTCTTATGTCTGCAAAAAGGAAGTGAGGAAACACACCTGACTAACCAGAAGCGCCTGCCGATCGCCCCAATACTTTCGGGAACCCTGAAATGGACTGGACTGTGAATGAGAAGTGTTGTCATGTCTCAGTGGTGTGTCAGATTGGTACACCCTCAAATAAAAGCTGACAGTCGATTATTACTTTACCTCACAGTAAGTTTTCGATTTCAAATCCAAAATTTTGGAGCAAAGTAAATCCAAACAAATAAGAAATACTTCACAATCCCAATACATATGGAGTCTACTGAATCGTCTAACATTTTAAGAATGAATAGCTATGAGTTGCCATATGATTTTGTGATAAACGTTAAGTGTAAGTATCAGTACCAGCATCAGTACCATTACCAGTACCAGTATCAGCATCAGCATCAGTATCAGTACCAGTATCAGCATCAGCATCAGTATTAGGATCAGTATCAGCAGCAGTATCGGTATTAGGATCAGCACCAGGACCAACCGCAGTATCAGCACCAGCAGCTGTATTAGGATCAGCACCAGGACCAACAGCAGAATCAGCATCAGCATCAGCAGCAGTATTAGGATCAGCACCAGGACCAACAGCAGTATCAGGAGTAGTATCAGTATTAGGATCAGCACCAGGACCAACAGCAGTATCAGCAGCAATATCAGTATTAGGATCAGCACCAGGAC
>JAOVYW010053286.1:0-12225 GCA_025775045.1 Hiodon tergisus | reverse complement strand
TACCGACATCCGAAACGCGCGGCGATGACCTATCCTGCTTAGAAAAAACAGATGCATAGCGCACCTTCAGAGAGCAGGTCTGCTCCGTTGGACAGAGAAGAGTGCGATAACTCATGAATAATTCATCGAATATGTAACAACGCTTTTTTTGTTAAATACCTGCAGCGCTTTGCTGGGAAAAGTGAGAGTCCCACTACAAACTCCCACTGACAACAAGCATCCACCAGGGTGTGCACAGCACACCAGCACACCCACTTTGCGTCAGCTGAAGTGGAGAAGCAAAGATAAACAGCCAGTCCACCCGGTGGCATAATGCACGATCAGGTGGAGCGGAAAATTCCGTGATTTTTAATGGTGATGTCATAGGAAAAAAAAAAACCTACTTTAACATTATGACAAATAAGGACTGTTTAGGACTCGGCAGTTCTCCCGAAGCAGAGGAGGGAGGGCACCGTGGGTGGGATTCCTACTGGCAGCCTCCTGCTGAGATAAAAGAGCAACATAAACTTGTGTGTGCCACCGCTTTGCCTGCACCCACACAGGCACAGGCCCGCACACACTAAACGACTGCTGGGAATTCCACGTGAGAGCCAGCACACTGCCCCACTCTGAATTCCCACTGTGCATTTTGCTGGCGCTGATGTCCTCTCCTCACTGCTGAAAGCAGGAGCGCTCTCTCACTGTCAGTAACTGAGCTACTGACATCCGTCATAACTGTCACTTCTCTGATGACACAAAGGCTTTGCGAGGACAAGCCAAACTTACACAAACAGTATCTGGTCTATATAGGTCCTTGAGCCCAAAGTCTTTACACGATCATAAAGGCAAGGGAGATTCAAAATGTTTTTATAGATCATCTCACAGTCTAACACTAGATGTTTAACCAGTCACGGCACCCCTTTCACAAGTCGTCCCAGGACAGCTGAGACTGCTGTCGCTATGCTTGTTTGCATTTTTTCCAATAAACCTGATCTGATCTGAGACATTAGAAACCTAATGCTATCTCTAATTGGAATGGATGGTGGGGGCGTAAAAAGCCATCAGCAACCAAATGAGTTTAATTACAGCTGATAACCAGGAATAGCCAGTCTGTCACTCTTTGTCTCCGTCAAAGTTTGAGAGTTCTTAAAGAGGAGGACAAAATAGGAAGTAAATGGGGATCCATCCATTAGTGATCTATTAATAGTGATCAATTAATTAAAACAACCCACCGTATGCCCAATGAGATTTTACATCATTTCAACTCTGAAAACATTGGTGTGCTGACGGGCCGGCATCCCCTAGGGGGCATTACAGTTCTGATTGCTGTGAGGGTGTCAGGATTTAGAACAGGGATACTCAGTCCTGCGTGGTTTTCATTCCACTAAGCCACTTAATTGGAGTCATTATTTAACTGCAATCACAGCGGTAGCTTGAAAACGGACACTATGCCCAGCAAGGACCAGCAATGAGTATCCCTGATTTAGGGGGTTCAAACGGATGTATAAGACATAAAAAGCCACATAGCAAATATAGTGCCTAAGTGAAGCCAGAAATTAACCCAACACTTTATAAAAAGAACCTTGAATTGCTAAAATTGTCATGCTTGCAAGGAAAGTAATAGGTTGAACATGCAAACTACTCAGTTAATAAGCTGATCCGTTTCTCGAAAACGCACCACAACCAAATTTTCTAATTGGCCTAAGATGCAAACAACAACTCTCAAAAACAAGAGATGAAAAGGAGAGGTCAATACCAAACCAACCAAACTTCTCCCGTCGCTTTTAATGTTTGTTTTACTGCCTAGTGCGTCTGCCCCGATCCTTTCCCTGGCTTTCAATGATTTCTCCAAGGAACAGTCGAATTCAAATTCCAAGCTCCTTTGAGGTCCCAGGCGTACGTTCTTGCGAGACAGGGGGAAAAAAAGACCATTTTCTTTTCAGGACTTCCCTCAGGCCTCTCAGAGATCGTCTTCATTTGTCACATCATTACCTTTCCAGCGTAAAGGTTCTAACTTGCCCCTCTGATTAGAGAACAAAAGTGAAACGGCGCATTGCTTTTAGATGAGGGATGCAATCCAGTGGAGACAGGTTTAATCAATCGTAATCAGTACTTCGGGATATTACCAGCAGCAAACTGATGAGAGTGAGGAAGGGGAAGAATATTGAACTGTGCTAAAAAAAAAGTTAAAACCATATATGGAATGGGTAAAACTACATTATTAACTAAGAGTGAAGGTGGAAAAAAAAACGAATGGAAACATTTTCTAAATAAATTTTGACATAGGGGAAATGTCTCAGAATGTGCAAGTCCCCAAAGTTGATGGAAAATGGATTGGGGGGGGGGGGGGGTTCATCCTTTAGGATGCAAAACCAAGTGTTGGTGTTTGATACAGTCCCTCTGCCAGATAATATATGTGCTGTAACAGGCTGCACTAATCTGTTCCTGTTGAGTCTGTGTGTGCAAATAGCTTTAGCACTTAGTGATCAACTAAAAGTTATTGCGACTAGTGTTTGGCGGGTGTGTATGCAAACTCTCAGAGGTAAATTAAATGGTGATTAAACTGTGTAGACACATGGGTACTGACCGTGTTCATAGATTGTTAAATGTTTGGTGTGTAGACACATGGTCCAAGGCAGTGTTCACCTAATATTAAATGCTCAAAATAATCAACCTTGACCCAATCAGTCAGGTGCGATTCCCTGATGGACTGCAACCCAAAAATCTTGTGAATAGTTGCACCTAAGCACGGTCTAAAAATATATGACTCCTGAACACATGGTTTTGAGGAAATAGTTAGTCTTTCATTATTAGGTTACCACAAGCTATCTGCACTTGTCATAAACTACATGACAGATGACCTGAATCTGTTGGGGGGGGCAGCAGTGATGCATATTGGTTTATGATATTTCAATGGTAACCAAAAGGTTATACAAATCCTAAAATAGAATTGGCTCTCTAGCTATCACATCCTGCACATAGCTAGCCTTGTAGTGTCATAGTAGTTGGTTTGTATCTCCTGAGCCCCTCCCCTATTCTTAAGCACTTAGGTTCCTCACAGGTGACAGGTGAACTGAAACTTCCAGTGGTGCTGGAAATTTGGCGAATTCTCCCAAAAAGAGACCCCAACACCCAATCATATAATGCAGACTACTTTAAAAAGTCGGTCTATATTTGAAACTTGGCGTATCAAAGACAACCGCAGGTCAAATGAGAGTATATAAAACACTTAAATTGACAGACTACTATAGCCTTCCTCTATTAGGCCGCTGTATTTTAACACATCTAAAACACAAGCCCGTTGAAAATGTTTGCGGTTGAGTTGTTTTGAACACGGTACTTCAGTTCTTCCAGTATACATTCATATAGTGTTAGTCGCGCTGGCGAGCAAAATAGACAATTAACGCTGAGCAAAACCGATCATGTAATACACAGTACTGTAGTGCGATCTGCCGCATGCTCTTAAAAGAAAACACCATTATGAATGTGATATTAACGGCAGTGGGAAAACACACTGCAAGCCTCATTTAACAATGAAAATGCTATTTGTTTGTGTTACACTATCGCTTAATTAAAGCGCCGCCTTTTCAGCCCCCCCAATGTCAGACTGAGAGCAAACGGTAGAGCGAATCGGTCTAATGGGGCATCAAGCGAGACTTTGCGGTTTCAGCTTGTCTGAGCTGACTAAAAAGCAGCGCAGTGTTCATGTTCGGTTTGAGAGCGCTGCGGAAACGCCGGAATCTGGGCATTAGTGCCAGCCTTGTTAAACCTCCAACGATCTTATTTCCTTTGACTCCCTCACAGGGGAGAGGTGTTTGTGCTTTCTAATACACAGCTCGTGGGGAGGGAGCGGCACAAACAAATCCCTTTTCTTATTACTTTGCATCCTGTTTATTAAGCTAAAAATTAAGGTCTTTCATTTTTGCAAAAGCTGAGTCACATTTAACTTTTGTTTAAACTCGTCAACGACAGCGCGAAGGCCAGAGGGTCCAGAACAGTCAAGGCTTCAGAGCTAATTCTTTGGTCTGGCAGAGCCATCTGCTGGTGGAAATGGTCACTGCAAGAAAGTTATTACTGTCTAATCAATAGCGTCCCTTAGTTCTGATCTATTTTAAAACATTTTTCATCGTTGTTCATTCAAAACTTCACTGGAAATTTCATTTACTCGATGAATTAATACAACGTCCTCAAAATATTCCTTGTTCATTAAGAAATGTTTAATACTTTGACAATGGCCCAATGCAGAATGCAATTTACCGCTACAATCATAATGCCTATCCGGAAGGCCACCATCAAAGGGTTGCACATTACATTACCCTCCCCGCTGCCCATTTGTTTTCAGGGATTACCTCCTGGTGGCGACCAGCTCTATCACTGCCTGGTGACGGGGATGCGTCACCATTCCACTGCATCCAACAGCATCGGTCATTACAGACGGCTCCTCTAATCCCAGTCAGAACCACAAGGACCAAAGCCACCACTGTGACTAGGTTTCCTAGCCACGGCAAGACACAAACCCCACTCTATTGCCCCAAAGGCGGATACAACCCTGGCCCGCTTCGCAAGGTCGGGATATGCCGCTGCACCTACGTGTCAGAATTAAAAGATCTTAGCTGTGATGAACAGAAATGAAGGAGATTTCTTCATATTAATTGGCTGCAGTGACCGGTAACATGGCAGATGTATATCACTGCTTGGTGCTCTAGACGACGAAAGATGAATGTGATCCGCTTCCTCTCGTCACACTTCCTCACATTTCCGAGGTCAACAGACGACATAAATCAAATAACACCCTAAACCTCCATCGCCAAGCACGCTGCGTCAGCATAAATCTGCTCTCTCTTTTCATCACCCACAAGACTGATTTTTCGCTAGCGTCCCTTGCTTAAGTCCGAAGCTCGCAATTATAATTTCCCTGACAGACTCCCGTTACGAATGATGAACGTGGCAAGGCACATGGTTGCCTTTGGAGTGGTGCCACCTAGCTCTGTGTGTGTGTGTGTGTGGGGGGGGGGGGTTAACTCACCCAACACCCATGTCCTTAGGGCCACAATAGCGTGAGTATTTAAAAAATCCCTAAAAACATAAATGTGCCAACTAGTCAAAGCCCACGTTTCTTTATAGCTGGTGCACCTCGGGGACGTGAATATTTTCACGATTATAAAGCTAGTTTAACATGAAGTGAGTGATGTGAAAGGTAAAGAACGGAGGGAAACATGACAGGCCATAATGAATGGGAGTATTTTATAGGTCACAGTGCTTAGAGCGCTCTGCTTTGTTTTATTAGTCTTCCGAGCGACCGCTAAGTAGCCTTTCGTCCTGACACCATTTTTCTAAAAAAGTTATTTTATTTGAGCGCGTGCATTTGTGTTTGAGATTACTCCATTTGATTTTGCATAAAACATTATTTAGACTTATGAGTACGCCGAGGTTTCTGAGCCCCACAGAAAATAATTACAGGGGACCTATTTTGTATTCATGACTTAGTGTTGATTCAAATATGAGTACTTAGCTGATAGCTAAAGGTCATATTCACAGAGCTAATGCAAAGGGGTAAATATATGGTCCATTCAACAAAAAAGCAGAATTTACCATTTACGTTAACATTCCCAGGTTAAGTACAGGTTTGATGATGAGGATGATTTTATAACCACATAGCAACAGAAGACAAAACTATGCCAAAATATTTGCATATTTTCGGCTCTTTTTCACTCTCCATCGCCGCACATAGCAAGCTCATTTAGTCAACACTCACCAATGTACTTGAAATAAATACTGAAAGCATTGTTTACTTCGCAGATGAAAGGCAAGGTCGGTGGCCACTGATATTCGGTTTCATGGATCAAAAATATGAGTAGGTTCAAGAGCTGCTGGTGGGGTGGTTAATAGCAATTTCAACTGAATTTAAGAACAGAGGCAGAGAGTGAACTGGTCCAGCTTAGTGAGTTTCGTGGCGTGCTATCCCGCTAGTGTGTATGTGCGCGGTCAGTTGTCATTAAAACATGCAGACAGGATGATAATTATTGTGGGTTGTTAATTACTATCAGGTGGGGGAAATAGATATCTTTTTCCCGTGGGAATATGCCAGGAACTGATTGTCTGGAAAAATTTGTGAATTATTTAGTGTAATTCTCCGCTTGTCAATAACATGGTTGCTATCAGAGTGGGTTGGAATCTACTAGACACACCCCATGCACATTTGACCTCACAAATCACTGAAAATATACTGCAGTGCCAACAGTGTCAATACCGTAATGCGATACAGAGAGCAAAAAAAAAAATTTTGTTTTTTTTTTGTTTTAGGTTTTTGTTATTTATTTTTTTGTTATTAAAAACTATTTTTTTATTTTTCGGTTTTGGCTGCGGGGAAAAGCAGAAATGCACAAGGAATATGTGCTCATTTCAGATCTTTGTTATGCAAATGTATTTATTAAGTGGCCATCTTGAGTTGCCCTATTTTAATTGGCAACACACTGCAGATTGTCACAAGTTCATTTTCCTTCCTTCCAAACAAGCCACCAAGCAAGCTGCGCGATTCCGTGAGCTCTGTTTCGCTCATTGTAGTGCACACATAATCCGCGGGATTCTGTTTTATTGCATTGCATGGTTAACCAACGAAATGGAAATTGATTACGTTATCCTTGTTTCCACTTTAGGTAAAGTGAACGCGGAGGTCACCTTTCATTTCAGTGTTCTTCCTTTTGGGCTTAGTTAATTTCCATTGCTGTCGACCGACTCACTGAAAGATATGTTAACTATGCACTGAAAAGTAATCACTTCAAAGGCAATTCTTACAAGTCTCCCCTGCATGAACTGCAAAACCTCAACGTAAATGTTTCGAGTGTATTGTTTAAGGTTTTGGGGGTTTTTTTTTTTGTCGAACATAATGAATATTTGCTCTCAGTGTTATGAAGTTATGCTCTTCTTTTATCTTTTAAAACGAGCTTGAATTTCTTTTTTCTTGGGTAAAAGTCAATGAAATTTTAAAACTCCCTGCGGGGGAGCGGAGACTTAAGATAACTCGTTTCAGTACTGCAGAGTTTGTGACTGTACGGCTGATCACGCTCTGGAATGAATGTGATAACGGTGACCGATAGCAGAGTAAGATGAGAAATCTTCTTTCACAGACAAGCTGTATGGGTGTTGGCTCTCCGTAGCTAAAGGGGAAATTGGCCCAGACTCAGTGTTTCAGTGTGTGCGACACTGAACGTCTCAGCAGTGACCCAGTGGTGTTTGTACATGCACATGGTTAAGAGACAAGGACATTAATCACAGTGCCACCAACTGCAATGTGCACTTCAAGGCAATTCACTGTGTAGGGAAAACACACAGACGCGTTCCATCATGGAAAACAACCTGCCTGTCGGGATATATATATATATATATATATATATAGTGAGTTGTCATCATTAAAAGTATAAACAGATCTATTATTATTATGGTCAGATAAAATGAGGAAGATTTGTGTACATATGAAGTTCCAATTTTAACACCAGTGCTAATGTTATTGGGCCGCGCACAATGTCTGACACTGATTATAATCATAATTCAGAGAGGCAGTGAACCAAATACGTTCCTGAAACAGTTCCATCCGTCAACTGCTAAATTTCCACCACCTTATTAATACGATGCTATTATAGCATAAATAATTGCAGAGACAGTTCTGCTTCACCAGTCTAAGTTCCCACTGGCTCTATTTAACATATATTTAATACATTTCAACTTAGTGAAGTTGCCTAGATTTTTACATCTCCAATTTCATTAGCCCGAGTTCAAATTATTTACAGTGTAACAGGTGTATGAAATTATAGTTTTTTATCCAATAGCCAAACAATACATGGTACAATTATCCGATGTCTGTCATGTATTGTAACAATGAAACTTAAAAAAAAAAAAATATATATATATATATATATATAGATATTTTCCTTTTTTATATATATACAGACACAAAGCAGCATGGAGTTTTTAATACTGACTCATTCAACTGGCTATTTTGAGCTGCATACACAGCTCCTGTCCAAACAGTAAAGCTGTCTGCATGCACCCAGTCCACTCATGTACCGAGGAACAATACGCCATCAGCACCAGGGACATCCCCGCCATGCTAACGCTACTCAGTGAGAATAACCAAGGGTGTGGTTAGCGTCCTGTGGAATCGACGAAGTCACATTCAACTCAACGAAGCTATCACTCCAGTGGTGTAGTATGGCTTCATCTCCACCAGTAGTTTACAGACTCCACCGAACACAAAGGCCTCAAAATTACGCCCCTTGATTGCTGAGAAACTCCTCAGACCCTCCAAAATGACTGATCGTCCTCTGAAGTAGCAACCCACTCCCATCTTCGTGGCTAGACTGGGGAATGCGTACGCCTCCTGCTATAGCGAAAAGAACATACTTGTTTCCCCAATCGCTGACGGGGAAGGGGTCCATGATGTCTACTCAGATTGATTCAAAGGGGGCGTCACCTGATACTGTTGGGAGGGGTGCATGTGACTGCTCCAGCGACCCTTTCTTAGCCATGTCGTTGTCACCCTGGTGACGCTCTATTTCCCGCCAGTGAAAACCATCATGCAGATGACGTAACATACGCGCCAGGCCAAAAGTGTCCTACAGCTGGTGCACTGTGCAGCCTCTCCTTGGGCCGCACCCCGGCTCCTTACACCCTCGATACAGAACACCCTCATCCCGTGGCCCTTCATAGTCTTTGAGTGGGGAGAGCCCTTTCATAGTATTATTTTACCTTGTGCAAACCTTGTGGTTGAGATCTGCGTGTGATCATTTTTAGAAAATAGTAACTTTTCATTTGTAAATATTAAATTAATATTTTCCTGAACGTTTAATTCAAACAATTCATAGAGGTTCCTTAGGGGGCGGTGTAGCAAAAGAATTGAGCCAGTCAGTCTTCACTTGGCCGTGTTTTGCATTTTGAAAGAGAGAGCGTCTAAACTAGTCGTGCTGTCGGTATAAATGAAACAGCAGGTGTTTACACAGCGTTTTATGTATATATTTGTAAGTAGGAGGCACGATACCGAAGATATCAGTTCATGTTCAAGGTACGATATAATTTAATTATTATTTTCCTTTTATGCGAAACAGGGAGTTATTAGAAAATCGCAATAGGCCTACAACTAGCCGTCTGGTTGTTATTCGCATAATAATTATCAACTTCGCCCACAGTCCGAGTCTGGTTAGCTGTAGACGGTGGTCTTCGGATTCGGGAAGGATCTTGCAGCAGGCAAGCTGTCTGCTATCCCTGAATGATTTGTTTGAGTTCCTCTCCCCGATATAGAGCTATTTACAATGTCTTCATGGGTAAAGGTCCCAGGCGGAAGACGGCCACAAACTATGCCGAATGGAGGGTAAGACAAATTTAAAACGTTTAACCGGCTTAGTACTCTGAACTCGTAAGTTGGATAATTAAAACGCTACATTGTTGAGAATACGTCTTGATATTTGTCAAATGTTCCGTTCTTGGCACAAGGCGATATCTCCAGACGCCTTGGGTTTTAATGCGCATTCTCAGTTTATGTTCTCAGGGCTTGTTATTTTCTTCTGCCTAGTTATTCGTTTTTCTTTCCTTCTTTACTCGTGGCTACAGCAGTGCCAAACCGTACAGGCCATACCGCCGATCGCCATACCCAGTGAAGGAGGAACAGGCTGAATCCCAAAGGTAACACATGAGTTAGAAAATCGCTGGCGCTCATACCGATAGATCAGTCTGTCTTGGGCTGCTTGATGATGACAACCACTTCATTGAGGTTTTAGTAGCTGTTAACCAGATGGTTGTAGGTTTCATTTGTGTATCACCCATTTGCCCCTGACAACTTGAGCAAGTTGAGTTTTGAGTTTGCATTCTGGTTCTCTAAAATATTACTTGCCATTCTGCTGCAGTTTAAAATTAAAATAAGGTGGTTTAAATTGAAAGCTTAAAAATAGGTTTATTATGATAGTTATGCACTGAATATTCATATTCATCTAATGGCTTTCGTGTGGTTTATGTCTCGTAGCTTCAAGGACTCAGACCAGCAGCATGAGGAGTTATCTGGCATTGCAGACTATGAAAGACACCAGTATTCACAGAACGGTGAGGCGGTGGCGTCCTCACAGCTGAAAAAAAGCCCCGGTATTTACACAACGGTTCAAAAACGATTCAGAAAACTGTGCCGGATCTAAATCCATGTCATTCACGTGCAATCTTCTACTGTGGGATTACTCCTCAGCCTCGCCCAAGGCCTACGCCCCAGCGGAGAAGCGCAGCTCCCTCTACCAGCGCTTTTACCAGCAGGTCCAACAGGATTATGACAAGCAGCCTTCCGACTGCGTGGTTCTGTCCGTGAATAACCAGAACACGTGAGTATTCGGTCCAGGCCAGTGGGGCCGCCCCCACACGCAGTGGCATGGCATTTCACAGGTCTCGCTCGGGCCGTACCCGTCTCAGACAGGTGTGCGTTTTTTTTTTTCTTCTCACAAAGGAGTTGGAGAAAATGAGCAATGCTCCATCTCGCAGGGTAGCGTTCCTCTTGGCCCCGCCCACTCGGTTTCCGATTGGAACGGATGCGTTGTGCAGGAGGCTGTTCCGGACGTGCCCGTTTTTCAGTGACGAGAAAAATACATATAAAATTGTAAAAAAAAAAAAAAAAAACCTTATAAAATATTGTTGCATGCTTCTGGAATCAGATGTCAATATTTAAGAAAGTACATATAAATAATAATGTTTCTGTTAAGATAATATAAGCCGTCCACACAAAACTTTAATCATCTGTCATTCATCTCTAAAAACATACAACGCACAGTTCTTTCAAAATTCAGATGGAGACCAGTCAACTCTAAAGGGGTGGGGGGGTTTAATTAAAAAAAGAAAAGATTCAATTTTTTCTGTCAGGGTATTTATTTTCCTTCAGGATTTCAAATACAAATACAATCCTAGCCTGTATTAACACTTCTCCATGCTCATTTACTTGATTTACAATACGTAACCTTTTTTAAAAAATGTACTCCTTGGAGTAGCCTTTCAACATCTACTTACGCACTTAATAAGCCTTGCATGTAGATATTTTGTTTATTTTCCATTAGATATTTCAACCTTCCCTACCCCCATTATCCTTTCTGGTAGCTGTCATACATTACATGGCCAAAAGCATGTGGACACCTCGTTGATCATCTCATTGATGATCATGGGCGTTAACATGGAGATGGGGGGGGCCTCCTATAAAAGCCTCCGCCAGACACTAGATGTTGGAAGATTGCTGCGAGGACTTGCTTCCGTTCAGCCACATGACGATTAGACCAGACTCGCAGTCAGAATTCCAGTTCATCGCTTTGCAGGCCACGTCAGCCTTGACAAACGGCCCCAGACTATTATTCCTCTACCACCAAATTTTACTGTTGGCTCTGTGCATTCGGGCAGGTAGTGTTCTCCTGACATCTACCAAACCCAGATTTGTTCCATTGGACTACCTGATGGTGAAGCGTGATTCATCACCCCAGATAATGCACAGCTGGTAGTCCAGTGGCGGTGAGCTTTACACCAATCCAGCCGACGGTTGGTTTTGGGCATGGTGATCTTGGGCTTATGTGTGGCCGCTCAGCCTTGGAAACTTATTTTATGTAGTTCCTGATTAACAGTTCCTGTGCTGACATTGCGTCCCGAGCCAGTTTGGTACTCAGTAGTGTGAACCGATTATTTTAGCACTCTTCTGCACTGGATATTTTTGTTGGAAAAGTTGCATTCTACGACGATGTCATGTTCAAAGTCACTACGCTCTTCAGTATGAGTAATTCTACTGCCAATGATTGTCTACGGAGACTGCATGGCTGTGTGCTTGATTTTAAACACCTGTCTGCAACGGGTATGGCTGAAATGGCCAAAACCACTCTGCATACTTTTGGCAATGTGGTGGATGACCCGTTTGTTCAATCGATTTTTCTACCCGGAACTGCAGCCTTGTGAACATTATTATATATAAACAACAGCTAAAATTGTCTAACATAATTTCCCATTGGGGAAAATTACTTCAGTTTATATTTATCCCAACTATGCATATCCTAGTCCTGGAACCAATTAGGGACATGTAGCTGGTTATGATAAAATCTCCAGCTTTGGCTACTGTTTATTTTTTGGCTATGCAGTAACATTGTTGACTTGTAATGGCAGAAAGTCAGTGTTGAGCATTGTTCCTTCTTCAACATCCGGTTACTTTGTTCCTTTCCCTTTCACGCGGACACTCTGCCTTTCCCTTTC
>JAOVYW010053275.1:0-23724 GCA_025775045.1 Hiodon tergisus | reverse complement strand
GGATCTCCGGGGTGAACTGCACCATGGCGAGGTCCTTTTCCGTCACACTCTGACTGCTGGTTTTCTTGTGCTTGGTCCCAGCCCAAGAGCCCAGATGGATGGGATCTGAGAGCAAGGATGGTTCCTGCTCTGTTTCCTGCTCTTGTTTGGCACAAAGTAAAGCACCGTGTTCCTGTCTTTGTGCTACAGACACCAACGTTATCCGCTATATTCAGTTGACTGAGATGAAGATCCGCCGTAGCACCCAGAGGGAGAAGGAGGCCTCATAAACAGAGCCTGTTGTTTCCAAGGAAACGCTGCCATGAAAGCTGTATACCGACTCTGTAACCTGGCAATGCCCTAACCTTTTAATAACTTTCCACAAACCACAAATTGATATTTTATAGGTGCAAATTCCACCCAGACCAAAGTCTTAAAATTTATATATGTACACAAATAGGTTTCACAAATTATTGGTATACAGTTGCATTTGTTGAAACTATTAAATCATTATTTTCTTTAGGATAGGGGATAATGGCTACTAAGCTAGCTAATGACCAACAAAAGTTGTTGCTAAAACGTTGGAAATCAGAAAACACGGAGGCTGTCTAGAGTGAGTGGATTGAAATGTTGGGAACTGTATATCTACTTATGGGCAACTCTTCACAGACACACACTCGCACACACATACACACACACATGCAATCCTCCTTCTAATTTAAATTGAACTCAATTCCACAACCCTTTAAAACTTCTCAGAGTTCACAAATTTATATGGAAATAGCAAAAATTGCCAGCTAAAACTCTAAATAAGTTCCAGCACTTATGTTACTGTGAGAGACTAAGTGACACGTTCCACTGATTCCAGCACATGTGCCTGTAGGCATCCCACTACTTGGATTACCACCCACACAGTCATTGGACTGGGTTGTGCCAGGAATCTCTAGTCTTTTATAATATTTTTTAAAGAGCTTAGGAAAAATAGTTTACTGTATAATACAGTGGTAGACCTATGTAACTGAGGTCCACTAGTAAATCTTCTCGTTAGAGCTCCCCCACTCTTTACTGTGCTATTTAATAACTTTTAATTTTAGTTAAATTTTTTTACAGACCTTACAAAGTACTGTGTATAGTGGCTAATGGTGGTACAATGTATTGACATCATGTGTCTACAACTGCGTACTTGTTTTGATTAACAAGCTGTATTCACCACCACTTGGGATAATGTTTGTGAAAATTGTGTTTTTTAAAGGTGTTTAAATACTTCAAGGGAATTTTGTTTTGCCAGGTTCGAGGGCTAGACAGAGCGGGAACAACCTGATTAGAAAAGGGAAGATAAAAGTTGCAGCTGTGTGTTCTGTAAAAAGTTAAATTGTCAGTTTTATCTCACATTTGGGATTTTGTTTAATTCTGTCACATGGCTGGAGCCTCTATGTAAGATTTTAAATATATGTTTTAAATACACCGTGACTAATGACATGTGCCTCTGTAGACATTTCAATCTACAACATGTAGAGAGACTAAAGAAGATGGATTCACAAAGTTGTGTCCCCCACTCTCCTGATCTAATATGAGCACCACTAGAGACATCAATAGCATCAATATGAAAAGAGCCCTGAAGCTTTCGCCACTACAGGGTAGTATGTCAGCAGTAGTCGCAGCACGAACAGACAGCTTTGGAACTGCACTTGAATGCAGAATGCACTGTCTATTCACCACATTAAACTCATGGTTTAACTCATGGTTGCATATAGTGCATGCATATAGACATGTCATATGGTCTGAAAACCCTGTTTAAACAGGGTCCGTGTAGTTAAGAAAAAAGTGGTAATACATGCTAATCATATCACGGTACCTTTTAATGTTTTTGATGTGAAGTAAATCATTTATTTGATGATGTCTATGCACTATATTAATTTAACCTGCTAGCAATGTTGAAGGACATTTTACCATTTCAGTCTGATGCATTCAACATTTCGTCCTAGATGATGAGTAATATGACCCCTTAAGTTATTATGTTTTGAATGGGCTCAAGGTGCATATTTGATCTACATGACCCTGCTTTTGCTATGCATTTAAATGTCCCCCCAATTACATTTTTTTGAACATTTTTGAAGATTATAACATATTTGAGTGAACCGTAAGTTATATTTACTTAAATGTAATTATGTTTGGGCTTTATTCAGTCTTATGTGGTTTGTCCATTACTGACTGAGGAATTAACTGATGAAAAAAACTTTAGAACTAACCGCAAGTCTTGTGTTTTCATAGTCTATCATATTGTATTATAATATAAACATTATTTACCTGTGTTTCATTCCTCTGTGTCTCACAAAATACTGTAATGGGAATTGGTATGAGATGGAAAAAGCACATTGATTATTAAAGGCGATTGCAGTGCTATTCTTTGTAAGTCAACACACCTCTGTTTGAAGAAACTAAGCAGCGGAGTATATATAACACAATCTATTACAGTCACAAACTCATTTGGTTGTGGATTTCCCTGCTGACGTAGGTATTGAATCTATTCGGGTAGTTGATGAATCACTGTAAATTTACAATAGATTATATCTCCATATAATTATAACTGATGTATACATTTTTGGCATTCTTAGTTTTAATTGATTTTCCACTTGGATATCAGTCATACAGCTAATGAAATGGGAATTCTCATTTTAGCAGATGAATTTTCCCACAGAACTTTCTTTACCACGTTTTAGCTCTAGCAAGTTGCTAGAATCAATTCTTTCTATGATTACCATACAGGGCCCCATTCTGACTTTGAGGTGTTCAGTGTAATTTAGGCATGTATCTAAAACACTGTAACTCAATGGATGGTCTTTTGTGGAGTACACTTAGGCTGGGACCAAATTGAAACTTTAATTGCGTTAGTAAAATTGTTTTTAATAATCAGCTTTTTAAAATATATTTAAACAATGGAAACATAAAGTCAAGGGAATTCACATGGGGCTCCTATTGAAGAAATAAAAAAGAAATCGAAAATATTTTAAACATTCTTAACAGAATAGTCTCATGAACAAAATGCAAAATCACCAAGCTTAAAAGCATGCAGTAAATGTTAGTTAAATTAAGATTTTGTCATATTTAAAATTTGGGGAACATTTCCTCTTTTCATTACATTTATCTATATATTGGATGGCATTGTGGCTCAGTGCTAACCCTCGGTTTGAATCTGAATTGAATTACCATTATGTTGACTTGCTTGTTCAGTGGATTGAAATTGACCCTGCGTGTGGCTGTATCTATATGTGCTGGTCAGTCTGATGGTCTCTATTCTTACGATGGACTGGTTATGGAAAACAGATTAACAAATATCGATATATTTAATGTTACTTCTTGTGTGTATTTAGTGGGTGAGTGTGTAGGTCAGTTAAGAACATTTTGGTTAATGGTGATTGCAGATGTGAGTACAACTGGGTTCAAGAATTCTGGTGTTTTGCTTACTGCAGTGTGTGATATCACTGTAGTAAAGTTCATCTAAGATCTGTATGATAACAGTTAATTCAGATCATCCAAGGCCTGCATTCATGGCATCTTCCCTTTCAATCAATGACTAAAAATTTCACACAACACTCAAATGTGTTTGTGCAGAAGCATTAGCTGCTGTTGGTATTTGTCTTGTTTTGAATTTATAACATAAGTTTTATTTAGTATAGTGACCTAAATAACATCATTGCTGCATATCAGTGAGAATTACAGCACAAGTTAAAAACAGACAAAAACTATGATATTACATGATATTACATGTTCTTGATCATTTAATTAACCATTAACATTTGTAAATGTATTAGTTTATTTTAATGTTTCTTGTAAGATGTCTGGCAGACAGTCGACTTGACAAGGCCCATCAACGGTTAATCTAAGGGTATCGTTAAAGGGGGAGGAAGTTTTCTAAAACCTGACATGACGTGTAGTACAACTTTGTGCGTAACATTATCCCTTTCCAGTCATATGCAAGAATTAGTAGCAAAAAATAAATTGACAGCCCTGTTCAAAAGAATCCCAGGCTTTTCTGAAGTTAAGGCACAGCATGCTTGCATGAATTTAGGTCTTCCTAGCTTATTCCGTTATCCGAGATTAGCATACATTTCATGCACAAACATTCCTTGGAAAATGTGATTTACCTAGCTATATAGCTAATTACGTGTTAATAGCTTTTAATTCTTGAAAACATGTCAATGAATATCACGCCCTTTCTTGTACAATCAGATCTAAATGAAATTTAAAAATGCATTCTAGTCACTTTACCTCTACAAAAAGTATGAAAGAAATTTAGCTTTATTGCATTTGAATTCCATCTAATTGATCGCATAAAGAAACATTTGTTTATTGCAAACAAACAAAAAATGTTTCAATGGAAACCAAGGTTGCATTGTCTTGAGGTTTTTTGGTCGCACTCGTTATCATGCCAACTCATTTTGAATCTGAATGAAGCGTTCTGTAGGTGTTAGGCGACTGTGGAATCACAAAGGCATCCAAGGGACCACTGTCTCTGTATCGTCCCAAAGAACACTTTGTCTATTTTATCCCATCTAGCCAAGGTTTCTTTCTGTTATCAGTATGTGCATATCTATGATATTTAAATACCGTTTAGTGGTTCCATTTCAGTTTTTGTTTTGTTTTAATGGTCCCAAAACGTTTATTTTGGATATCAATTCCAGTATCTATTTTAGTTCATAATTTATTTATTTTTACGATTTCAGTTTTTGCATTATTTAAAAAAAGAAGAAATTACATAGTCACTGGTGTTCTCAATGCCAGGAGGGCAGTTACTTCTCTGAGGAAAAGACCAGAAGCCAAGAATACTGTTCATAAACTTGACAACCTTCAGTTATATTCAGTTCAGGTAAGCAAAAAATGCATTTCATGATTACCATATACATATACATAACTTGGCTCTGTATCTAGGAACAAGAAAGAACAGGGATAACACCATTTTACTATGGCCAAACTAATCAAATCACTTGCACCTAGATTATTACAGACAAATTTAAGAGTGTCTGAATTAAACAACAGTCTTAACACGTGTTGATAACAACATAAAAAGGTAACCTTTCGAAAGTATTGTCAAAAATAAAACACCACATAGCAATATACCTCAAATAGTTTTTTTTTTCTTTTTAACTAGGATTTTATTCATGTGATCCAGTGTAAATACACGTTCTACAACAGTATCTAACAACATACTGTCTCCTTCATAGTGGTAATTTCCCCCAGTTATCCATTAAAGACACTTTTGTTGACCCAAGCCTGCTCAGCAACCTTGGTTAAAAGATCAAAACAAACATCATTTGTTTGTAGTACAGTATTTATAGACACTATAACTCAACATCCTTCCAAAAATGTTTCTTCACAGAACAGTTTTCAGATCATCTGAACACAATTTAATATTGTAAGCAAAGTTTCCCAACGGAAGTTTGACACCCACACGGTCAAGATATAACCAGAATAATTGGACTTTGCTTTGTTGCTACTTTTGTAAAGTAAAGTCTTCTCACCTGAAGTCCTATAATTCATGCTCTCAACAGCTACATAAAATCTAGGATATTTGTTCAAATAACCAGCCTGAGAAGGAAAACAGCGATGTAACAGGGTGAGGTGACATCTAAGCCTACCTGAAGAGCTGGGAGTGGGGGGGGGGGGGGGGTTGGTGTCGTTGTGTAGCGGCAACATGCACAAACATCCTTAGTACAAAGTGCTAACTTTGTTAGACCACGTGAAGCTCGCAGTCAGAAGAATCTAGATTGGGTACCTCTATTCGAGGCCTTTAAATGCAAAACAAATTTGTGTATAAGATGTAGGATATGAATGAAGAAAAAAAAATAAACATGGTTTGAGCTTGATCACCGGCACTGACACCGAGATACCAGTCCAGATGTCAGTTGAGTATTTTCCTCCAAGACAATGTTTAACCCCCCCGTAGTTGGGTGGTTGCCTTAAGTCACAAAATAAAGACTTTAAAAGAGACAATACTTACCCAGTCTCCTGGGTTCACTTTGGATACCCTAACCACATTCTGGAAAGATAGGATACAGGTGACAGGCAGGGCAACCTGGAGGACTACACGCCCCGACACAAAAAGGAGTCCTAGAACCAAGTTCAACAGGATTTCTTCACTTTTCCAACTTATCTTTCTAGACAAAGAAAAATAAACAGTTTGGAACACTGTCATACAAGCATTCAATAAAATACATTAAAAAGCAAGGCAGAAAAATAAACAGAAATCAATAAATAAATAAATAAAAAGACAGACAAGCCACCAGGGCTTGTCAATTAAACAAGATGCATGCTGAAAACATCCCACAACTGAGTCATATCTACTATAAGAGTTCTCAGACAATCAGCTCTGACAGGCAGATATCAACAACCATTCACAATTTGCCTACACATTTTAAACAACCGTCTATAGTTATAATCAGACCTTGGTCACCGGGTCAAAGATAAAACACAAATAAACTTTTACAGAGATTTGTTTCCCTTTTCCTATGCACTAATGGCGCATGGGGGTACGCAGCATGGTGAAGTGCTCATTCGCATCTCAGTCGGCTCTCATTTGGTAGAACGGACAAACAACAGAGAGCCAACCCTTCGGACAAAGTTAGCTAAGACACGATAGACTGCAGCTCACATGACAGCCGCTCTGGTAATGTACAGTACAGCTTCGTGGGAGTCCTGGCTCGCACCAGGGAGGCAGCGCAAAACCACAAAGTGTCCCCACATTCCAGTACGTGCAACACGCAGACTGTCAGTGAAACAGAGTGTCGAGGCTTACAGGCAGAAATAATTACCCCATTTCACTCTGAATGCAAAGCACTTTACATTCATGGACCTGTTACAAGGTCTTCGAAACAGAGGACCTTGAACAGTAGTGAAGATGAAGACACAAGTTAAAGCTATAAGCATTCTTTACAGTGTCTTAGTAAAATAAAATACCTTTCCAGCCAGCTCTCTTCCTGTTGCTTTTTGGCTGGTTACCAGGTGTTAAGAACCTGGCATCTTTATGTTTACATAGAGCACCATGGGGTCATGGATAGATGATAGCAGAAGAGGGAGAAGGAGAAACTGGGTCCACTTAGAAACAGCAACAACAGAAATCTATCAGGAGTTACTGTTCCTGCACTCATCTAATCAGGCCAAAGCAATAGATAGTTTACAAATTCATAGAGTTTCCAGTAGTTCAAGGGTTCAAAGCATGCTCCATAAATGTAGGCATCCATGAGAGGACATGACAGGTTCTTGTAGTGCCATTGCCCTTACGTGCCCACAGTAGCGCTTGGCGAGTTTAGAGTTAGGACCGGAGGCAGTAGGGCGAGTCATTGGGCAGGCTAGGTTCAGGCCTGCAGAGGGGGAGCGTCCCATCCCGACACTGTCCCTCATCTTGCTGGTCCAGCAGACTGCCGCTCTTCTGGTGGGAGTGGGGTGTCGGGGGTTCCAAGGGGGTGGGGAGAACTGGTGCGACGGTCCTGAACTCAACAGTTGGTGGAGTCTCTGTACTGGAGGTGCGGGCGGGGGACTCACCACTGTAGTGCCCCACCCCTCTGCCCCGCCCACCTGGGGATTCACCCCGGTGAGCCTCAAGGCGAGCCCGTGGAGAAGGGCGAGGCCGGGCCAGGAAGTCCAGGGTTTTTGGTCGTTCTAAGGGACCGCGACGTCGCGGTGTAGGAGGAAAGACCAAATTTGGGTCTGGCAAGCGGGGGACCTCGGCAACATCAGCTTTAAGGCCCTTGGCTAGAGTGTAGAAAGGGGAAAATTACAACAAAGGTCTGAAACGTGCACACAGCCTAAATCACAGGAAAAATATATAAAATGAAATTGAGCAATCCATAAAACTGTACAAACCGTATGCAATCTAAACAAACCATACGCAACCAATAATTGTAAAAATGTAAATACTAATTTTATATAGGTACTGTCAAGCCATGCTTCTTTAAAACATTGCAGCATGTAGTGCAACACCAAACAAATTGTAGAATAATATATTACATTTATAGTAACTATTATATTTTATCACATCTTTGCATCAAATCCCTTTTAAACAAAGTCACTTCAGACAATTATAAAACAACCTTGACCATTTTTTAATTAAACGTGAGGATTTTTTCTAGAATATAATTGAAAAATACATTTAGAAATTACAAAAGACAACCCAGCCGCATTTGAGCCACCCATCTCTTTTCCACACACACTATTGCACAGTAGATTCAGCGCTGATTGGACGAGAGGCTTTCAATCAATGAGCTGTATGAACCAGAAAACTTTTATTTTATTTTTTACAGGAACTGAGCAATACCATATAAAATCAGGAAGATCTGAAATGAATGAAAGACCATACTGACCCATAGTTTCGGGGATCGCCTTAACAGGCTGTGGGTGGAGATTATTTGGATTACCCCTCTTGATGGCTCCATCTGACGGAGTACGATGCAAGCCGCAGGAGGCGCTTGGGGCAGAAGGGATGTGGGTGGGGGTGAGAGACTGACGGGGGTGCCGCTTGAAGCTCTCTAAGTGGGTGTTGACGAGGGGATTGAGCAGAGCTGATTGGGGTGGCATGGAGGGGGAAACGGGCCGGTACACCAGGAGCTCCTCACTGTCAGAGCGCAGCAGCGAGCGTGTAGAGTTGCAGTCTGACACAGAGGAGAGGGACAGCAATGTGAGGGAGGATGGGATGGGTCGCTCCGGCAGGGGAGCGGGGGGCCGCAGGGGACTCTCCCGGCGGAACATTTTTCGCATGGGGGGGCTTGTGCTACGTCGCTGGCCCCCGGCCCTATGGAAGAAGCCCTGCCAGAGCGGTTTGCTGCTTTCCTCTTGCCGGCCGAGGCCCAGAAGGTCAAACCCCAGCCCCACAGCAGCCAGCAGTGCTCCACAGCCCAGCAGGACCAGCTCTGAGCGACGCCCCCCACTTGGGCTCCGTCTAGTACAGCTGGGAGGCGTGTCAGGTGCATGGCCAGTGACGGGCTGCTCTCCGTTGCTGGCCTCTGCCACATGGCCGTCCTTGTGGAAGGGGATGCACAGGTAGGAATGACTCGGAGACTTCCCAGGCTCAGTAGGGTAGCAGCAGTCCTCGTTTTCTGCAGGGAGAGCCGCGCGTTAAATCCTTTATGTTTTTTTTCAATCCAAAACTGTAAGCATATTATCATATAATATATTAAATTGCTTATATCATGATAACACACCCCCTGATTGAAGTCTCTGGGACAAGCTCAGTTCTGTCCATTTAGAATATACCCAGGAGAAACATGACAATCATCCTCATTCTTCATTGATTCCGACTGTCAAAACTTTTACATATCACTCAGACGAAACTGAAACTTTTTTGTGATTAATTACTAGTGTGAGAATGTCTGTGTATGTATTACCATCGGAATGTATGTGTGCTAATGCGTTGTGCATTTGCGATAGCACTCCTCACCCATCTCTGCTAGGCTGGGCACCCCTGGGACCGCAGGGCTGTGTCGGGGAGATCTCCGCAGGTTGGGGGCACTGCAGGACCGCTGTCTGTTCCCCTCCAGCAGGGCCTTCCCACTGTTGGGGCATTCATAATAGGGAGCTACAGCACTGATGATAGTCTGCACTAAATATAATTTGTCCACACCCACTTCTGCACCCATTTCACCTTTCTTCACCCGCTCGCTGCTCCCGGTGACAGTGTGGCCCCGATCCCCAGGTGCGGCCCTTCTTCCTTGAGCCCTTCCTCTCCTCCTCCTCCTCCTCGTCAAACTGGAAGGCCGCGTTCCGCCCCCAACCCTTGCCACCATCTCGGGGGGTCACTGCAAGGCAGCGTGGCGAAGTAAAAACTTGGCATGTGTAAAGAAATGTTGTTGTTAAAAGCTGATAATGTTCAACTGTTATAAATGTCAAAACAATAAACTGGCAGTTTATGCTTATGCTGAATTTTCATACATTAACAGTGCAGCAGGAAGACCTAGGTGGAGCATGAACAGAAACGGAATACATACGCTGTATTGCCCTCAGGCGGGGCAGAAGGGGGGGGCTGGTCGGAGGACTGGAGGAGCTGCCCAGCAAGCTGCGACGCCGGTCCAGAGTGGGCGAAGCCTGCACTGTGATCTTGTGCTGAAAATCTAGGGTGTGCGGCCCCACACAGATCCACAACAAGCCCATACATGCTTGGATAAGGCATTTAACCCTCATCATTTTATAGTAATTTATATAGTTTATATTATATTGACATTGTTATAGTAACAATGACCATTCAGGAGGGATTCTCAAACCTGGTCCTGGATTGTCAACCCTCTTTGAGTAGCTATCGACCTTAGTGCAGTGAGGAAAGACTAAATTAGCTCAATTAGACCAATAAATAGGTGGTCCAAGAGCTAAAGTGCTTTGCTGGAATGGAACCTGCACTCACAGTAAGCCTCTAGGATCAGGACTGAGAGGACTTATATTTCCTCAGCAGATACACTCGTAGACAAAGACACACAAACACTGCAGTGTTCCACGTTCGTACCGGAGGGCAAGCTAATCCGATTCCCATCCCTCAGCTTGAGGCGGCTGCGGCGGAACTTGCCCTGCCGGCTTTCTACCCGGGGCTTCTCTTGGTATAGTTGATGGATGATGACGTTGAGCTCGCGTTCCAGGATGTGGATCTCCCGCTCGGCCAGCTCTTGCTCCCGTCTACGCAGCGCCTCCTCCTGGCTCTTCTGCTGCAGCGCGGCCCGGCTCAACTCCTCCTCCCAGGACCGCAACTCCTGGCATGGGGCACCAGGCGTCAGGTGGGGTGGCAGGTTGAAGGGAGGGGTCAGTTGGAAAGTGAGTAGGGAGAGAAAGCATTGGAGCATAGACGGCTTGCTGATCCTCTGATTCAGTCAGAATTATGAGTTAAGTTAATTAATCAATGCATTAGAAGTAACTGAATCTGCTCTGTCATGCACATACCTTCTCCTTGTCCCTAAGCTGGTCGAACATCTCTTGGACCTCCAGCTTCCAGTCATCCTGGAGCGAATGAAATGACTCAGCAGGCATCTCGAAGAACCCAGACTCCTCAATGGCAGTCAGCTGGTGCAAGATGCTGGTAAATGAGGGACGGGCATGCGGGTCTGGGTTCCAGCAGTCTGCAAAGTGAGAGGGTGCTGTCAGAACCATGGGGGACTGGGTGTGTTTCTCCAGAAGAAACAAATTACTTAAGTGAACTGTAGAAAAAGCACTTTGGACTTTAACAACATGGCTACAAAATTTGATAATAACCTAAATCCAGTTAAAATGTTCAAATGATAATTAACTGACCATTATAACTGTGTTGACAGAAGGTGCTTAACTCACACAAAAACACTTATACCTCCAAAAAAAATAAAAATAAACCTGATTCAGTACATAACTAGTTCCATAGGATGAATAGCTAGGCTGGCATAGCGTTCAGCTTTGATACATTAGTGAGGAAGACGCTTCTCACCCTCCATTAGGCGGGCAAAGGGTTCGGGACAGGTAGAGGGGATGGGCAGTGCTAGCTTGTTCATGGCCACTCCATATGCCACTGCCAGACCGTCTATACCCCGAAATGGCACCTCGCCTGTCAGCAGCTCCCACAACAGCACGCCGTAACTAGGGAAAAGAAGGGAGAGCAGTAGAGAGAGAGAAAAAGTGAGGACAGGACAAAGAGTCAATGACAGAAACAGGACCATAATTTGAGGACCTTGATAGAAGAAAAAGGTGTGGTTCCTAATCTTTCCTAATCTGCTATAGTAACCAACGCATGAAATAGCAACATGAACCTCAAACACTCTACTTCTGCATGTAGACTGCTAATCATAGAAGTTCTTTATACCACAGTAACATCGACAGTAAATGGACTAGTGATGCGATGATGACAGAAATTCGAACCATAAGTTTCCCAATACTTATGTAACCAAATTACGTTTGAGAAAGACTATCCTTACACCCGCAGAACGCTTTGAAAGAGGCACTATCTAAGCCCCTTATCAAAAAATGGCAGATTTATGTTTATTGGGAGAATGCGGTGTATCGCTGACACTCGTTGCTAATACACATGGGGCTGCTGGTTTTCGTGGCGTTTGGCTGACACTCTGCCAGAGGCCCCACAGTAGAGAGTTCCACCATTGTCTCTCCCCTCTCAACTGCAATGCCTTGATCCCCTCTGGAAGGAGAAACCTGCCTTTGAGACAAAAATAGCAGAGCCTAGCTTCTTAACGTCTGGCGCGCAGTGATAGTGGATTACATCAGGAAGGGCGAGTTTGCCATCACAACAGACAAGTGCCAAAGCCCAAGTGTGTTATTGGAATATGAAACTGCCTTTTATGTTCCACTGTCAGTGCTGAACAGTCTAAAATGTATTCTAATTGATAAGATGAGTTTGGTTGTCCACATACAACCTTTTCATCAAAATAAAACAGAGGTAATATTACATATTCCGTTAATTAATTAATTAATTAACGAACAAACAATGGGATGATGCTTCTACATACATTTGTGAGAAGTTAGAGAACGATATTCATCTATGATCCTGACAAGCCGCGTCTGCACAGACATTTCAAGATCCATCACTTCCTCCTTCCAACTTCCTGCTGCCCACCTCCACACGTCGCTGCCCTTGGAAAAGGTGGAGGAGCGAATGACCTCGGGGGCCATCCAGGCATAGGTTCCAGCAGCGCTCATCTTGGTGGTGCGATGCCATTCCCGCGCCAGGCCGAAGTCTGTGATCTTCAGGGTCTTACTGCTCAGGTCCTCCTTTTCCACCTTCTCTAGGATCAGGACTGTAGCGGACACACAGTGTGTGGGATCCAGAAGGGGTGGAAGGGCCATTGATGTGGGGGTGGGGGTTGTAGGAGGTGGAGATTGTTTTGTTTTTTTTGAGGGCAGAGAGGGTTTGAAGGGTGAGGAAGTTTGCACAATGGTCGCAATATTGGGCAGAGAGGAAAAGATGAAGATTGAAGGTTTACAGCGATCCCCACCAAATAATAAAATTGATAAATGAATAAAAAACAAATGAATAAAAAGACAGGAAGCAAAGGGAGTGAGAGTGAGGAAAACGGGAGGGAGGTGGTATGAGGAAAGGAGAAAAAATGACATGGAGGAGAGAAAGTGAAAGCAGTTGAGGAATGAGAGTAAGTAAACTCCCGTAAAAAGTCAATGAACAGTGACTCAGCGGGAGGAGTAGGAGCATCTGCATTTTACTACACTGACACGATTAACAGACATGGCACTTACAGCGGCACCTTGTTCTTCTCGTAAATGTGTCAGAACGGTTCTGTTGTTGTGGTGTTAAATGCTGTTTCCAGCAGGCCAATCTTTTTTAAACCAGTCCAAAAACTCCAGAATTTGAGTGATCCTTCTAAGACCCTGGGCAGCTAGAACATACTCCATCACTACCATGAAAACCCCAGAAATCCCGAGGTTCCCTACAGCAGCACAGGTCACTGGGTAAAGCAATTTTTTAAAATTTGGTTCCACTTCATGCTACTCTGTTATCCAACCCTATAAGGCAACCCAAATGAGAAAAAATAAAATGTGCAAGAATAAGGGCATCAAATTTTAAAAAAAAAATATTTTACATTAATATAAACAAATATGGATAAAATGTTGACTGCAGAAAAAAATATCAGGAGTATAAATATACAAGAACCTGGGTCTTTCTTTACTTCTAAACATAATCCTCCTTTCACGCACATTACTTTTCACTTAAGTCATGCCTACCTTTTGGTGTTCTGGTCTACCCTCACACAATCGAACATACCAAAACATGTTGCTGACCATCCCCCCCTGAATGCTACATAAGACTCCCAAAACTACAGTCCTGTCCCCTTCTTCCCAACAATTTCAATTCAGCAGCATTGTGGGTTTGTAGAGGTACCAGCAAAATGGCAAACCATCTGTTTTAGCACTTGCAATCATGACTGTTCTAACCAGTTTACTACTTCAATGCTACATGCATCTGATCCTAAAGCACTTCTCTAGTTCTGGCTATCGTGTCCCCATATCATAATCAAAGTATCCTTGGAGAGAAGGTTGTCATGTCAGATTCATCTGATCAATAAGAAAAATATCAACTGTAATGTATAGAATAATGTACACCACAGGAGGGAGGAGAATTGAATACACCCCAACAAGATATCTTACTGTCCTTCAGATATCAACAGCTTCTTCCTTTTAATGATTGTTTCAGATCAATATAATTAATAAGTTACATATAACAACAATTTAATCTAAATACTTGGATTCCGTATATGGAAAAAACTGTTCAATCTACACTCAGTGGCCTGTTCAAAATGGATGGCTCCTACAGACAATCGATCCTGTTCAGTTCCGGTTCCTGTTCCGTCATGCTAATGGTAAGAGTCAGTCATGGACCCATCCAAGCTTGGTGTCAACAGTACAGGCTTGCGGTGGTGACATAATGGTGTGGGGAATATTTTCCCGGCACATGTTAGATCCCTTAATACTGACTGAGGAACGTTTGAACATCACAGTATATCTGAACATTGTTGCGGACAAGGTTCATCCCTTAATGGTGAAAGTTTACCCTTTGTCACATGGATACTTCCAGCAGGATAATGTGCCATGTCACGAAGCCCATATTGTCTAAGAATGAACTCACTGTCATGTTCCTCAAACATGACAGTGAGTGCAGTCCCCAGACCCTAAACCCAATACAGCATCTTTGTGATGAGAATAGCTAGGCTGTGTACCGCTGTCAAATTGGCAGCAACTCCATGATGCCATTGCGTCAGCATGGACTAACAAATGGAACATTTCTGACACCTTGTAGAATCCATGCCCCAAAGAATTTAGGCAGTTCTGAGGGCAAAGGAGGTACAACCTGGTACTAGACGGGTGTACCAAATAAACTGAGTGCTGAAATCAAAAGAGACCACAGAGATGGATACCAGGAGTGCAGGGTAGGTTGTAGGTTCACATTCTAAACAAATTACATAGATTTTTCCACCACTTCCAATCGTACTGCACTGATGGTGATCCTGGTCATAGCATGTTGCTGTACTGGGGATGAGCATGTGGATGTAGCGACCTTGTGTGATCGCCTATTGAACAGGTTGGTTAAAGTGACATGTTTAACCTGGCAGCTCAGGGGTATTTTTGACACAACTGTGGAGAAGGAGTGAAGAGGCAGAGGATAGTCAATGAGGTAATGAGGAGACAACAGGGAAATCAATCAAGCAGTCTTGAGTCTTTACAAATAAGTCTCAGAGAGAGCCATGCACAAAGAACTTCTAATGAATCAATGAGCAAGTGCTAGCGAAACAGATTCCTCAATATATAGTATATTCACACAGATTATTTCTTTTGACTCAGCTACTTTGGAAAGGGTTTGACTATAATTAGTCCTATAGAGCTAATACCATAAGAATACCATGGTATTATCATATTAAGTCGTTTTTAGCTTTTATGCGTAACATCTAATTGCCTCAGTCAAATAAACGATAACAAAGCTAACAAATCTGAGATGTAAATCTATAATACTAGAACTAAAGGGAAAAAAGTATGTTTTACTCACACACACACAAACACACTTTAACCCACCAATGATGAAACCACATACAGTTTTAATGTCATATGGTAGAGATGAGGCATCATCGCTCTGCAGCAGTTGCTGACCACAATCGCAGGGAGGTTTTGTGCTCCATGATTTCTGGAAACTGTAATTTTGAATTTGATGGAGGTGTGGTTCTTTTCCTGCCCCCACAGAGCAGGTGGTGCCAGCAAAAGAGACAAACCAATCACCACCCTGAGCTGCCAATTAGAATCAAGGCTCTGATTTAATCACCCTGGAGAAACCAATGGGATGCTTCGGTTTGAGGTAACCACCGCAGAGTATCCAATGAAATGTGAAAGTCTGAGCACAAGATAAACCCGAAGCTCATTACTAGGGATTTAAGGGATCCAACAGGGTAAACATACAGCAAAATACAGGATTACCCTCCCAACCCATCCCCCATTCACACAAAAAAAACCCCAACTGCCACGTTACTATTTTACACAGAAGGACTAAGGGAAATGAGGAGACCCATTATAGAAGAAAGTTTGCTAACAAAATTGCATCTCAAGCTTCAGCAGCACCCATCATATCTGCCAGATGTGGCTTATTTTAGTGTTTTCTTATTTAAAAAAAAAAGTGTATCAGAACACTCAAAGCAGCTGGAGTTTAATGAGTAACTACAATAACTGCAGTAGTCTCTTCAGGACCATTATATGAGTGAGGAAGATTATACATTAGATTTCATGTTTGGGATGAGCAATAACGGTTACAAACCTCCCCACACCCAAGCACAGAGGAGATGCAGGAAGTTGACAGGAATGTTTTCACAGCTACAGATTTGACTTGGCTCATGCAACTTCAGAGACATTACAAAACTGCCTGAATTTAGGAAGCTGAAAAAATGCATCCTTATTTAGTAAACCCTATAGTTCCCTCAGGTTTTATTTAATCTAATCCCCCCCCAAGAGTAAAAACAAAATTTCTTGTGTCAACCTAAACTCAGGGTAGTGAACGACTGGGTTTGTAACAGGCCACGTGGTTTGTGTAAATAAGGAAGACCGTTCTTACTGTTGCTGGACTTGAGGTCCCTGTGTATGATGGGAACGATGGCCTGGCAGTGGAGGTAGAGCATGGCGCGGGCGATCTGCACGGCCCAGTCCACTAGCGTCTGGGGTGGGATGCGCTTCCCTGAGAGGGCGCGGTTGAGCGAGCCGCCGCGGGCAAACTCCATCACCAGGCACAGGTTGGGCTCCTGCAGGCACACGCCCACCAGGGCCATGATGTTGGGGTGGCGGAGCATGGCGAAGAGCTTGGCCTCCTGCCGCACGCTCTCCAGGGTTTGGCCTTCCTCCTCATCGGGGTCTCGCCGTGCTGCCTTCACCGCCACCTCTACTCCCCGCCAGATCGCTCTGTACACCTTCCCAAAACCCCCCACCCCAATGATCTCTTCCAGGGCTAGCTCCGAAAACTCAATCTCCAGCACTGCAAGGACAAATGGAAAGAGAGGAGGACAGGTGCAATACATTAGAGAGAAAGATTTTGACATGATGTGCTAGGGAGGAAAAAACATTTTTCCCAAGAGCAAAACTGGAAGGCATCAAAAGGAAATGTGGGCAAAGTATCGACAACAGAGGGAGAATGTGAAACACAAGGAAAGAAAGGGAGGAATTGGAGGATCAGAGGATGGAGAGATAAAAAATAAACCCTAAACAATATCAGAAACACATCACTTTAGCGCCCATGTTGTCTCTGGTAACCCTGCCCGGTGAGGAAAAATCAATAGTAGAGAGACCTGTGACGCTGAACAGTGAGTGCGCGGACATTTGTTTTATATGACAGTGGTTGAATTTTCACACATTGTCCTTGTTTGAAGGAATACCCTAAAAGCGCATGTAGCACTTTAACCTTCTATTCCAAACCAAAGCTCAGTGCGTTTCCATATTCTCCCCCTACATTGGAAGTTCACTGATTCCCCATGCCTCTGGAACAGTACACAGACTGAGGGCTAGAGTGAAGGTCCTGTGACCTGGTCAGCTTTACACAGTTCTCAACACACAGGGCTGAAAAATTAAACTGTGTGAACCGCAAACAGTGTATCGCACAGTAGTCTATACCTCATAAATATTTCAGGCAGGAGGTGGTAGGTAAAACTAGGGCAGCAGACAAAGAAAACAAGAAAATACAAACATGCAATTAAACAATAAAAAAATTAATAAAAATTAAGAAACAGATCAAGGAGTGTCCGCTATGAAGGGCACTGAAATTCAAAATTACCTTTGGGAAAGATTGCTTTTTGCAAGACAATAATGACAGAATAGAAAAATACTTTATAGCCGAGCCGGCAAGTGGTTGATCAATCTCTGGCTTTTAATTTATAATCTCATTTATCTGCTGGGACGCAGTAAGATTTTGTTTATTACACAAATCTCTTATTTACACTACATGCTTGCATTTGGTTTTGATGGCCAGTTAGTTCAGGGCTAGATTTGTGGATGCTCAGTAGAATCATTCTGGTTTTCTTCTGACGGATCAGTGGCAATGAACAACAACTTTCATTTAATTTAAAATGTAAAATCCATCACTCATCTACGGAAATTAAGTGGGCCAACTACCATTATCAAAATTTTATTTCAGTGGGTAGGCTATTCATTGCAGAAATTTAACGCGTGATCCCCTGCTCTGAATTTGACTGGGCAGACTGAATATATTATCTTCTTTGAAATGAATTAAAATAACAAAATTATTTTCTTTTTTTACCTCAAAGGGTAATACAGACTCAATCTTTTAAATATATTACACAAACATATTAATACAACAAGACCATAGGATGGAACCTATACTACACATCATATGTTCAAAAGATAATATAAAACCACTTTGAAAAACATCCAACAACTTATCAAGGTGTACTTTATCGAAAAAGTTAGTAAGCGTTAAGCAATAATTTCTAAACATCCAAATAATAAAGTGAAATTTTTGTCAATTGCCAATTATAATTTTTATATGTATATGAATTATACAAAAACGACGACGATTTAAACATATTTGGGCTATAAAAAATGTGTTGTAGCATTTAGAAGTTAAAGAAACATTCCTAGATAGACAACAACCGACAAAACAAAGGCTAATGTAATGGCCTTTACAGGATATATTTCAGCAGAAAAGAAAGAATAGACCTCCTCAACTTTGAACGCTTTGTTATAGGTTTAATTGCCAAAATATGTTGGGCATCATGACATACATACACAATAATGTTCCAATAGCAAATTGACATTAAATAGTAAATACATTTGCGTATTTATGATGTATGGATCAGTAAATGCAATGCAGTCACTATTCATAATATACAATATGGAAACAATACTTTGATTTTGAAATCCTTCTTTGATTGTTTATCATTATAGACGAGAAAAATCATGGAGGCTTTACGGCCCTGCTAGACAAGAGGAATCTGAACAATTATTATTTATTTATTTATTTATTTAACGGCTGCCAGCCGAAAGACATTGGAGTGGTGAGGTCGCTAGCTGCAGCAGCTAGGCTAGTAACGAAAAAGACCCGAGGACAACTTCAGATTCGGTAACTCAGACCAGTGACATTGCAATTAGCAAAACTGAACCGTTCTGTCTATGCATTACCACATCACAATAAAATAATACTGCAAATCGGATGAATGAAAACAATAAACTGCTGTAATGTGACATAACGACGTATACTCACGGTGTAACTGTGGCACTGAGTACTCGGAGTAATCTTCGCCAGCCGTGTTCCGTATCTTTTCAGATATGCCATTTCCACTACTAACGTAATTGCTGGGGAAAATTCCAACCCTATCCTCTATCATCCCTGTCCACCAACCTTCGTCCCCCGAGACTAGCGAATCCTTCGACAGTACTTCCACCAAGTCCCCCTTCCGCAAGCTAAGCTCATCGTCGGCATTCGCATCATAGTCGAAGACGGCTGTCCAATAACCTGAGCCTGCTGTTGGTACTGAAGCCGGGGCGGCTGCATTGCCATCCTCGGGGCTCGGTGGCACTGGCCAGCAGGCAGAGTCCCTCGTTTGTGTTTGGTTAACGATCCCGGTGGTACTCGATCTATTCCTAAAGGGGGATTTGAAGGTATCCATTGAAGCGATCCATAGGGGCAGCTTGGATAACCCTGATGCTCAAACACACCTGGCGCGGGACGCGAGGGTCAGAGCACCCCGGTAACAACGCTGCAGCTGCCACGATGGAATGGGACTTAGGGAGATAACAGTTAAATTCTAAGTGCCGCTCTCGGGAGCAGGGCCATTGAATTAACACCCATTTCCATGCCTCGGGCCTGACCGAACGCCTGAAGAGAATCTAGGATGGAAATCCTCAGTATGGTAATTGCAGCTTTCTACATGTCCTGTGTACATCCATCGTTCCTCCCCTCAGACGGAGACCCGCCCGTTTGTTGTAAGTGGCTGAATGAGTCTATATGTCAACCATACTCGTAACATGATTGGAGCATGACCAAATCAGTCACGTGCACGTTTTACCTTGATATCATACTTGTTGGCTCGTTGCTGTAGTATGTGGTGTTGATACGTTATATTGGACAACAAGCGACGTCAATCAGGGACACGGGTGAGTGTACTATGGAATATGGAATACAGTCATTATTATTCAGTGAACCTGAAAATATTGTTTAAAGCTGTGGGTCTTTTGTAGACGTTTCCAATTTCTTGATGTTTTTGTGGGTTATTTTGAACATTCTTGATGTCTTCAGTAGCAGAAATACCAGTATTGAATAATATGTGTGATGGATTTTGAATTTTTATTCATAGTTTTCGGTATGAGTTGAAGCCTCGATCTCCAAATCATAAACGTTGTCTCGTTTTTCTATAAACGTATTTTGGGCGGAGGAACGTTTGCTCTAAATACGTATTTATCTGCGTGTTGTTCTCTGTTCTTCGGTAGATGTGTCATTTTAGAATCAAATTTTTTTCTTCCGCAATTAAAAACATGCAACTGTTTGAACTATGTTTTACTATGAACGCTCTTTAATTTTAACGTGCAATCACTGCTACGGTGCATGTTGGACTAAAATAGTAGATAATAAGTAAATGCCAATGTGTTGATAATTACAGCGATAATAGTAAAAAAATTAAATAAAACACCCTGAAGCGGTATATATTTTTTTAAAATATTTTTATTTTTGTTGGCAAAAATCAAAAACAAAATAAACAGAAATAAATTAAACAAATTAACGTTCACATCATGCAAAATTCCCTGAAATAAAATGAAGAACTTCCATTGGGAAGAGTAAAAAACACAAATAAACAAACAAAATTAACAATCCAACTATTTTAAGTGTCATAAATGGAGGGATTGTAGTAATATGTGATATGTGTCACATTTGTAATCCTGTGACGTGGTTTGACTTGTCTGACTCAAAACATATAGGCCTATCGGGTTTCTTTCTTTACTGTCCAGTTCAGATAATAATAAAATACCAGTGCCCCTAACACCAGTAGCAGTGATAAGATTCAATTTCATCATCGAAAATTTTGACAAGGTTTCTCCATTACATCGATATATCCCAAGTGTTTAACAGCAGGGACAAGAAGAATTACACATACAGTACAGTTCAAACAGTTCCCTAGCCAAATTTTACCTAAACATCTGAGATTTTGACGTCAATTATGAATTCATTTGTACCTAATTCGCATAGACTCATAATGAGTGTTACACCAATTTGTAAGACACAATTTATAAAATGTGAGCAAAGAGGGCTATATTAAACATCATAAAGTCTGTTCATAATTGGTTTCATGATTCCCAAATTCCTTTTAGAAGAATCAAATGTAACTTGACTCAGTAGTATCTGCAGTACAGCACATGGCTGTAGAAGGGGTTTTGACTCAAGATTCTTTAACTAAAGGTCAAAAATCATTCAATCATCCTTGGGTTGTCTTTTTTTTTCTTCCTTTGCCTTATATCCATCCCATAATGCTGCGCCAGTTTTGCTTTTGACTTAATTTCCTGTCTCAAAACAAAGGGGCAAGTCCAGAACTCCGGGACTGAGTGTGGAGAACTGGATAATGGAGTGCACTGAAGGCATGTATTTGTTAGACTGAACAGAAAATTTCTGTAGTGAAACAGCTAACACATTAACAATCCATGACAAGCTCTCAATATGCACAGCAAAAAAGTATGTCCTTTAAATTCCATCAATTTCTTTCTCAGCAGAAATACAAAAAACTAAGAAAACACTTCTCTTATATCCTCTTCTCAGTTTTTTTCTCCTGTTCTATATTTTTCCATTGTTTTTTATATCTAATTTTGTGTGTTACCAGTAATTCAGACTTTGTACAGAGAGTGGTTTAGGGTAAAGGTACCATCTAAAAATCACATTTTATTCTTAGACTGATAATAAATTTTAGATCTGAAAACAAAACGATGAACACTGGTGAAAAGGACTAAATTCTGAATGATGCAGACGTAACTGAAACATGGTGGTTTTACCGTAGCCAAAAGCTATGCCATCTATGCAAGCATTTTTGCGACAAAATATCTTTGAACTAACACAGCTTTCATTTTTCCCCTTCCGTCCCCACAGACACACATACACACGTGTGCGCATGCACGCACACGCACACGCACACCACACACACACACACACACACACACAGTGTCATTTACTTTTAGAACTTAGCTTTAGTTTTACATTTTATGTTTCTCCTTGGTGTTCCATAGTGATTTTTTTGTTTGTTTTATGACAAATAAAAGACGGATAGAAGCGGAGGCATGCCCTGCAGATAGACAGCAGCAGTAAGAAGAGAACACCCAGTTTCCACAGGAGGGAGAGGATGAGGCAAGTCTTAAGTGTCTTACGTGTCCTTAGATCTATCACTGTCATCTACCTGCGCCTAACCTCTCCTGTCTTAAATGAACAATTCCCGTGTGCTAAAATAACCAAATAAAAAAAGAAAAAATCAGCCACCAAAAAGATAAAATTTGCATCTTGAACCATAGCAAATTTTGAACAATTTTTTTCTTCTTAAGAAAATAAAGCAACAACGGTGCCCTTTTGTGTTCGCTTGGAAACATGTTTATATGTCTTCCCTGCTTATTTTTTAAACATCCAGGAGAGAGGGTGGGGAGGCATAATTTCCATTTTCCATAAACCATGCATCTGGACTTAGTTTGGTGCAGTGCTCATACGTACATGTATGTGTTTTTACCATTGCATGAGCCATTCACCCCCCTCTCTCTCGATTCCACCTCCATGGCCCCACATTAAAATGTCTCAACAGCCAAGGAGTGACCAGATGTGATACACTGGGCAGACCTCAAGTTGCCCCACTCTGCCAGGAAAGTCACGGGACATATTTACAGCAACGTCCATAAAGAAGAACAGAAAAAAAATTAAAGAGGGCCAGGATCCAGAGCAAAGGCCCACCAGGAACACAGGGCGCCCCAAGTAGGCCAGAGTGTCACTGCGGCTTCTGGGTCACACTCTGGGCTTGCCCCATTGCATCCTTGCCAACCCTGTTCTTTGGTTTTCCACCCTAAGCTTCTCTCCTTACAGCACCTACAATTAGACTACTCTCAGAGTAAACCCAGCCCCCTTCCAGTGTGTTAAAGTGTTGCCCTCCCAAGTCTCCCTACCCACCACCCCCGGACAAGCTGACTTCATGACCGCCCTGTGACTCTTAAATCATTGACACTCTCAATTCTTTAGGGGATGGTTGTATCATGCCTGTCATCAGGCATTAAACACACACATGAACTAGCAGCATGTTCAGTAATTATCCAATGAACCCTGACCGAAGTACATACTGTTACACATTATTTCTATCCTCCATATTATCAGGGCTGTACTTGGGACTGCATCACAAATAATCAGCCAACTGTGGGAAATGGGCTTTATCTCACATTTAAATCCATTTAAGTCTCCGATTAAGATCATGTTTACAATTTGCCTTAATTTTTTAATATATCAAAGTGCGCAGTAAGAACCATATAAAAATAGCTCTCAATTGTCTACAGCAACAGTTTTGGACTACAGATTCAGCATAAAGCCTCCCTGAGTCCCCATAAGAAAAATTAAAATTCAGCATGAGAATTACAAATATTAACGATGTCATTCTTCACATGGGCATGTCAATCTACCACAGTAGATGTCTGTCGGTGCTCCCTTGTATATGCCTCTGATCAGTAACACCTCCCCTTCCTCACAAAAAAGCCCAGATATTATACCCGAAAGCCACAGCGATCCTCTAACATTAT
>JAOVYW010053264.1:13143-23725 GCA_025775045.1 Hiodon tergisus | reverse complement strand
ACACACACACACACCCTGCATCCAGACGCAATAAATGGCAAAGGTTGACATGGCCCCAGGGTCGAAGGGAGCTGGTGGGTGGGGGGTTTGTCAAGAGCGGCTATATAGGCCTTAATCAGTCCTGTGGTGGCACTTTGACAGCAGTGTGGGGGTAATGGGGGGGCACAATGACTTCAGCCTGGAGTCTGGAGGTCTCATGTTGGGAGGGAGAGTTTTGGCGTCTTTCCTGTGGACCGCTGTGTGATGATGAAGGTGAGCCTCTCAAACACCCCTGTTTGGGCAGCGCAGTCAAAGCCCAGGCAGACGGGTGTCACTGGAAGCAGAGATGCCTGCTTAGAAGTGTTGCTGGTGAAGCATCCTTCCCTCTGGCTGTTTCAACAGGACTTAACTCTTAACTCTCTCTCTCTCTCTTTCTCTCTCTCCCACTCTCTCGCTCCATCTCTCCTCCTGCTTTCCCTCTCACAGACTGCAACTCCTACTGCAAGGCGTCCAAAGGCAAGCTGAAGATCACCATGAAAAAGTACTGCAAGAAAGATTACGGTGAGCGCGGCTTTCTTATTGGAGCCCAGTGCAGATCTGATGGTCGGATGTCTTCGTCTTTGACTCGAGACCGGCTGCTGCTCCCCGGTGCGCCCGACTCCCCGGGCATTGTACTGATGGCTTACTTTGTCTTTAGAGGGTGAAATCAAAGGATCACACAGATGGGAAGGCAATCAGGAAAGGGTTAGGAGGGTCACTCTTGATTGACAGCCCAGCAGGTACTTAGGCAGTAAGAGGATAAGGCAAAGTTGGTGTGACGGACAGTGGGGGGACATGGAAGGCATATAAGAGGTCCTCATTAAGAGAGGACGAGTTTCTGTGCCCCCCCCCCCCCCTTCTTTTACGGCATTCCTGTGACCATCTAACGTTACTCGTCATTAAAAAGCATTAGAGCTACCACGATACCTGCCTGAAGATTTAATGAATCATTCAACATTACCATCATTGCGTTTTTACTGCTTTAATGACAGGAAATTATTTGTTCTCTTGCTGTGTGGCAAATTAGGGATTTACAGAACATTATAAATGGAATGTGATACGGATACAGATTGTGATAGGTTACAAGTTTTGGTTACAGGTTGCCATTGTTATCTTACTGAATGTGAATATTTGTTTGTGTTTATACAGGTGCTTATTAAGTTATTTGTTCTCATTTACAAATTCGGCAGGTGAACGGTGTGACAACGAGGGCTTACAATTTGTACCACTGAGTTTTTAATGAAGCAATTTAGGTTTGGTTCCCTCCGCTGAGGCACACTTGCAACCTGAAGATACCAGCCACATGCTATTGATAATGCTGACTACACTTATAGATTAGGACCACCTTGAGCGTACTTCCAGCTTCTCAGCGAGGGCAGAGAGGGGCTTCTCCGGGGGTCTGGCACGAGCTGGGCTTCCGCTGGCCCCCTCCCCGGCACTGCCCCACCCTGCCAAACGCCCCTGTGACTCATCGGATTGTCCCGATCGTGCTGTGAGGGTCTGGTGCCGGAGTGCACCCGCTGCTCCAGCTTACAGCTCTCCTCTCCTCCGTTCTCTTTCCGTCCTCCGCCTCGTCCTCGCTGGGTTACTACTGTCCCCTCTGGCCCGGCGGGGTTACGTCTACCCCAGTCTTGCCAGAATTTGATCCTTTTTCCCATTTAAGCCTCAGCATCATCAGGAGGGCTTTGTGGCCACACAGAGCAGGGGATCAACCTGCCGGTGTTTGGAGCACGAGGGGAGTTGAAAGGCCCCTGAGGCGGGACTCGGAAGTGCCGGTCCGCGAAATGCCAACCAGTCCCAGCGCATGGCCAGCACAAACTGGAGCAGCGGAAGCTGAACCTGCAAAGCAAGCAACGTTAAAACCATGGCGCAGATTTAGCAAGAAGACTGAAAAGTGATTTAAAACTATCACGCTACCCCTCCCATTCGCAGTGGATGCATGGATTTTTCAGACGTGTCCCTCACCGTCTCTTAAAAGATTCTGCCTCCCAGGCCCATGACTCATTCATTGAAATCATGTAGAATCCCAGAACCAGGGAGGGATCTTACAACTGATGACGGTCCCCTGATTCAAAATTACACCCTAACATAGAGCACCTTCCTGTGGTGACTCCAAGGAACAGCAGGGTGAAGTCAATCCTGGTAGAGGATAAGATGACCACCAAATTCACTGTAATGGAAACATGACAGAACCTCTTGCACTCCCTCTTCGACACGCACAGACATACACAAGTACAACTAGCGGGTTCCCTCTATGCGAGAATCAAATTCTTAGTAAAGCATAAATTGTGTGTTGGTGATTGGAGGGAGCTCCTGTGTGTGTTTTGTGATTCTATCAGGTCCCAGTGACCCAATGCATGTGGTGCCCGTGTGGTGGCTTCCATAGTAAGAAAGATCATGCTTGTGTGCTTGAGTGTGTGACTGTTACTTGCACTTGAATGTGACTTAGTCTACAGTTCCACAACGCAAACTTTCATGCCGCCATCGAAAGCACACAGATAGCGTTGGCATTTTGTCGTAGCAGCTGGAAGGTAGGCAACCCGAATGCCTCCACACAAAGAACCGCTCGATTTCCCTTCCCATCATTCCCCCCACCCCTTTCTCCCTCCGTGTGTTGGAGTCAGGCCGCACTGAAGCATTAATCATAAGGTGTGTCCTCCTAATCACGTTACAAGTCACCTTAAGTGCCATGAACAATGGAGGCAGGAGGCAGCATGAAACTTCTAGGTGCATCCAGCACTTTCCGCAGAAGACACCGGCCCCTGTGCGTCTCTGGTTACAGGCTTGCCTTGGATTGCCTCTTCATCGAAGGATCAAAATCCTGGCCAAACTCCCTGGGCCTTCCTCAGACGTCTGACCTGAAAAGGCAAAGGCTATCCACTGCATTACATTTACAATGTGCACGCATCTATAATGCATTAAATTTAATTATGCTATTAGGCACTGAAATACATAAAGATAAAGCACAGAAAGACATGAGATATTCATGACTACATGATAAAATGTAAAAAGTTCTATGTATTTAAAAAAAAAAACCCTTCTCAGAACCCGTAACCCACAGTGCCAGACGCTTCAGAGTTGTATTGATATTGTGTCTTGTTTTGACGATTATTTGTGCATGCAATCATAAAAGCAACTTCAGAAATGTATTGCTATGTCAGTTCTCCTCTCGTCGCTCTTATATTCTTGGACAAATCGAATTTGACCTTGGGACTAAGGTGTAGTCAACAGCTTTAAATTTAACATTAAAAAATATATACTATCCAAAGCATTAACTAGTCATACTAAAAGTAAAACCTGAGTGCCATTCTTTATTCATTTTACTAGAAAAACAGACTCTGCTGTAGCTAAGTAATGCATAGTAAATATATGTTTATAACCGTGTTTGTGAAATTACTTTAATGTTAAACGGAAACAGCAGCAGGCGGAAACTGTGGCATCATCGTGGTGTCAAGGTTACTCCTACTCCATAAATCTCATCTGCCCCAATGACCAGAGACAGATTACACTTATCCCTCACTGTTTGAGCCATTTCTGCTGCATTCTCATTCAGGCTGCGTCTCCGCTGAAACGCTCCCCCCTGAATTCGAAACTGCTGCAGCGAGTTGTCTACGAGCTGGAGGGAGGTGGGGGGCAAAGTCGGTCAAGATTCAGGCAGTCCGGCGACAGATGGCCAACATAAATGTATTTTGTTTGTTTTCTCCGTCCTGTGTGTGTTGCTACAGAGACGGCATGCACAAAGGGGAACATCCTCCACTGACATGGCAAGGCAGGAGGACAAAGAATCAAAAGATGTTCTGTTTACCAAGGCCTCGCGTCATTCTTAAAGGAGGGCTTACAAAGCAGCCTTGCTGCGGTGTCCTCCTTCGGGGCCTACATGGGACCCCGTGGCGATGGCGGGGGAGATATTCAGGCACAAATTGAGGGGGTTGGGATGGCGGGGGGTGGGGGTGATGGGCCTAGCCGGCCGGGGACGAAGCCCCGGCGCTGTAATTGAACGGGCCTCGGTTCGATTGGGCCCCTTTCTGCGTATGCTGCGCCGGGTCAAGGCCCCAGTGTCAGCGCCCAGAGAACGGGAGGCAAAGGGGGGAGCTCTGGTACCCCATCGCATCCCTGTTCTTTCCGCCGAGATGGTCGGCGAGCACTGACAGACCGTATTGTCTGGACGGAGAAAAGACGGACCCGTTCCCACCCCTCAATGCACCATTCACAGGGAATTCACACCCTCGCGACCCTCCCCCACATTCTGCATTTCACTATCTCCCTGCCTCCCATCTTGTGAGCAGGATGGCGGCTGGCGGGTCTCTTCAGGACTGTGTCTAGACAGCGGCGTCAGAGACGTGGATGCACTTGCACTTAAGCGTTTGTAGTCAGATTGGGCATGTGTGTGTGTGTGTGTCTGAGTGAGAGTGCGCGTCTCTTTGTCCGCGAGTGACACCGTGGGCTATTATCTCTGCAGCAGTGCTCCTTGAGTGCCACCCCGGTTCGTTCCGCTCTAGTTTGGCGGAGCGGTTTCAGACCCGCCGTCCGTCCCCACGCTTCTGCGTTTTGCTGCTGGTGGAAAGTTCTTGAGCGGCGGTGGAAGCACGGGCGTTGCAAAGCGGGCAGCCATCCAGGAGGATGAGCTCGTTAGCAGTCCCAAAAGCAAAGAGAGAAAAGGGAGGATAATTACCGGGGATTCTTACACTGCTCTCAGATCAAGCTTTGGCACCAAACACAGCCCTTTCAGTTTTCTTTTCCTTTCAATGGACAAGTCACCTCCAGCCAGCCCAAAGAGACATTGCCGGTGAATGGCAGGCCTGTGAAAGAGTGCTCCATCGATCCCAGCGGTCCCTTTTTTGTTTCCTAATTGCTGGCAATTTGCTCACACCAGGGCCCCCTCGCTCACTCGCAACCTCTCAAGGAGCAGTTCGGTAAACCGACTTGCCTGAAAAAGGTTTGCATACATGGGGAGGATAATCAATCAGCACTTTGTATGAGATCTGGCTAATTGCATTTAATGAAATTGTATTAAATAGTATTTTATTTTTTAGGGTAAGTGTCTTATTTCTTCTACTCACAAAAAAAAAAAAGCTATTAAATACAGCTATATAAAGTGCGATTAGTGGGTTGCCCGAATTTGATTTGGCCCCAACCTACTTAGATGAAATGAAGCGTGGTGAGGAATTATTGTGTGTTCCCTGTTTACACAGCAAATATTATTATTTTGTTAAAAAGCAATTAATGGGTTATAGTTTTGCCTAGCTAACTGAGCCAATTCAGGATAAGTATCTTCCTCCTGGGTCCAACGGCAGACTTGAACCTGCAACCTTTCAGTTACAATGCCACGGTATTCCTGCTTTCCTTCCTCCGAGTTCCCTTAAGCTGGTGACAGTTAAAGTGAACATGCCAATGGGGGGGGTCATGTCACAGTTGATTCTCATGTTGTGTTAAGTTTTATGACTGGAAGGACGAGCCAAGAGAGTCGATGTGGCAGGCAGTTTCGTTTGTTTTGCCTTTCTAAAAGAGCAGCTACAGAGATGTCTAAAAAAGCGGTCGATAGCGAAGTGTTTTTTATCATGAATGCTTCAAAATGCTGTCTGTAAAAAAACACCTATGTCTGCAGGACTGCAGGCTTGTTGTTTTTTTGGCTATAGAAGAGTCTGTTTTCTGCAGTTTGCAGCTTCCAGTCTGTGGTGCGATTTTGGAGTGATAGAGTGATAGACCGTCTTTTACATGACTAGATCCCCAGCAGGTTTTATCACTCCTATTAGACAAATTGCTTCCCCCGCCCCCTCTCCCCATGTTTCTAAGAAGATTCTTTTGTGAAATGTTTCATTTCCTTCAACTCATTATGAAAATAAAAGGATTCAATGCCTGGCACAGCCTTAGAAACCTTCTCCTTTTCTGTGTCAACTTTGTTTTCTCTTTTAAAACTTAATGGTCGAGGGAGAAAAACTGTTTCCGGGGAAACCCCCAGAGTCAGAACCTCGGGAGTCTGGGTGGTGTGCTTTTCAAATGTACATTGTGGGCACCCATTCTCTTGGCTAGAAACACTATGGCAACTGTTGCTGTGAGCAGAATGCGTGTGTGTGGGAGCTACACAACCAGGAGAGGACAAAGGTCAGGGCAGGAGGAAAGAATTGGAAGAGTAAAAAAAGTGAGGCAGGTCAGCAATTCGGATGCATTTATTGACGAAGGGACGTTATGTCTTCTCTTCTCTAAACGCAATTCAATACATTTTGTCAAATGGTAAAAAGGTGGAAATGAAAAAAAACTGTTACAGCTGAGATTTATTTGACGATTTAATGTGTCGCATTTCTGACCCACCAGCTGTCCAGGTGCACGTCCTGAAGGCGGACAAGGCCGGTGAGTGGTGGAAATTCACCGTCAACATCATCTCCGTCTACAAGCAAGCCAAGAACCGTATCCGGCGCGGGGACCAGTTCCTGTGGGTCCGCGCCCGAGACGTGGCCTGCAAGTGTCCCAAGGTCAAGCCCGGGAAGAAGTACCTCCTCCTAGGCAACGACGACGACTCCCCGGACCAGAGTGGGGTGGTGGCGGACAAGGGCAGCCTGATCGTTCAGTGGAGGGCCACGTACGCACGGAGGATGAGGAAATACCAACAGCGGAAAGGCAAGTGCAAGAAGGCCTAGACGGATGAAGGCGCCTCCGAGAGCAAGGGAGGGGGGGGAAGAACGCGGAGAAGAGGCGAAATGAGAGCAAGAGACCACGTGGAGAGGGACCTAGACAGTCGCCCAGCGCTGCTGCTTTTGAGTAGAAGCATGAAGAGAGTAGTAGGATTGGTTTTGGTTTTTTTGGGTTTTTTTTTTTTTTTTTTTAGGAAGTTTCGTGAAGGAGCCCAATTCAAAGTTTTTTTTTTGTTTTTTTTTTCCCCCTTTGAGATTTTTTATTTTTTTCCGTGGATTTGCCAAGTTTGCACCTAATTTTACCAGCGTATAAAGTAATTTGTATTTTTCCCCTTTACGATTCCATAGTCTCAGTCAGTTTTTACAGAGCATACCTTTTTTTGCACTGTTGCAAAAAAATTAAGAGCAAACAACCAAACAAACAAGCTACTGTATCATGCTTTGGTTCCAAGAGCAGTTTTTAGGCAAATTACTGTAAATTGTGCAGCTTTTTTAGCTAATTGAGGGGACAGTAACAGCTGCAGCTGTCTACTGGGTGACTCCCGGTGTGAGACCCTGTCGCCAGAAACTGTGCAGACGGCAGAGGAATCATTTACAGTTTAAACGAATTGCAAAGCTTTTAATGTGGTCCCTTTTGTTCGATATTATGTAACATGCAAAACAAAATCCGGTTAAGTGCTGGGGCAGTATCATTGGAGAGCTAGCCATCCTCCTGAAAAACACTTCAGGAGAAATGTTTTCGTTGACTTTTTTCGCCATGTGGACAATACCTCATACATATTATGGTTTACTCTATGTTCAAAAGAAAAAAGCACCACGAAGTTGCATGCTTTGTGAAAGTCCCCTGTGGTGCAGAGCATCCTCGACAACAGGATTAAGACCACGCAGATGTGTCAGGAGTGTTAAAAAAAAAAGAGAAAAAATAAGAAGGCAGCCATTTTGGAACCGGGGTCTCAGATGCACTTAACATTACGTCATAGTGTTTCTCACAGGAAGTGAGGATGTTTTTAGTGAATAATGCTTTCTTGTCTGTATGTTTTACACTGCAGAGTAAAAAAAAAAACATTTTCAACGTTCTCGGTAACCCTTGTACAGTTTTACTGCATGTAACTCTTTTTCTGGGTAAACTCTTATTCTATTTACTCTCTAAAACTGCTGCTGCTGTTTGATACTTATTTCTGTACTTTTCTTTACTAACATAAAAACAAGAAATCACATCTGCGGGAGAAATACCGACTTCTCAAAACAATACGAGGAACTTTATTGACCTTCGGAGGTCACAGAGACTTTATCTTGTATTATTGTGTAGATTTTTTTTTGATTTTCAGCAAAGAACCTGGTGAGAAGTTGGCGAATTGGCAATATTCCATGAATATTGAATATCGGAGTCACTCATCATAGAGGACATTCTGTGAGCCCAAATGGAGTTCAGCGCCTCAGGTGAGGCGGTTGCAACCCAGCACAGGCCAGACGGAGCCTAATTATCCTTCCAAGAACGTCCCATAGCTCAAGGCAGCTTCAAAATACAGAGTTTTAGGTCAACACGGTAAATCTAAACCAAGGGTCCCAAACAGTGATCCTTGTTTGTCCGCAGGATCTTTCGCTTTCGACCTACATCGCCGTTGGCGCCCGATTTACCTCTGGAAACACCCAGTGAGATCATTTATAATTAACACGGATGAATTCAATTACTTCATTAAGGGTTGCTGCTTGTGGCCACTGATCTGAACTGTACTTAAAATACCGTCCCACAGAAATACATCGTCCAATGCATCTGTGTATTATGGGGGTGCTTCAAACCATCTGAAAGGCACTAATTAAGGTTATTCAAGGACAGGAAATATTTCTTCACCAAAACACAACCCACAGTTAACTTCCTGCTCAAGTATTTTTTTGCTGTTGCTTCCACTACATAAATAAATCTCCATTACAAAACCCTGTAAATCTCGATACTCCCTGTTTTAATCTACATGCTGTTTTCTATCATACAAGCACTAACTAAGAGCGGATAACCACAAAATTGAATAGCACTGTCTATTCCTGTCAATCAGACGCAATTATCTTTAAAAATACACTCTCAGCATGGTGTAAATAAGCAAAGTTGAGAGATTGAGGCTTTCACTGCAGAGGGGAACTATTCAGAACATACGCATCTTGAATAGAAAAGCTGCCTCGTTCAATGAAGACAGAGATAGCCACTGAACTAAAGAATAACAATAAGAATCATTACCCCATTTATGTATTAATATTTCACCTTTGCTTTGTCAAGTTGCCTGCAAGTTTATTTTTTACTGTGTTAAAAAAAGATCAATGGTAAACGTACTGCAACTGTATAATAAATGTGTGCATTTTCTAAAGGTGCAAAAGTTATCTGACATTTTACGTAAAGGATTGTCTATATTGATTTTATGATTATATTAACTCAACTCCTAAATAACGTTGATCAGTTGTAAACACACAAACAAACAGAAGGACAAGAGGAAGTCAATCTCTCACATAGCTGCCTCTAACTGACATAAAACCTTTGTACAGCGTGCTCATAATCTCCCAGTCAAAATAGGACTGAGCCTTATTTTCTCACGTCTAGATACTCTTTAATAGGTTGAGCCACTCGTTTCCGCCCCACTCCCCTGGCCCAGACATACATCCACAGTACAGGACTCCCTTTCGTCCTGGCCGTAATCTCAAAGCAATATTTTCCCTCAAACTCCAAGTAACCTACAGCATCCGCTGTATTCACTCAAATTAGGAAAAAATTGTTCCGTCGGATCCCACATAACAGGAGAAATCAGACACCCCTTATAATCTAGCAGAGCCTTACTGAAGGCATCAGGAGGTCTGAAGATCTTTGTCCCATGTATAATAGTTCTTCATGAATAGTTCATTCAGATAAACACAAACTGCTTTGTAGTGGTGTCCTCACAAGGATGAATATATATTACAAATACATATATTTATATATACGTTTTATTGTGCTGCATCTTAATATCCATTACAATATCACATGTAAGTGTATCCATGATTTGGCACTAGATATATAACCAAACAAAGTTGAGTTCAGTAGGCCCACGATGTAAATTTTAGATACGATTTTCCAAGCAATAGAAGGCTAGTTGACATCGGGTCTTTAGAGCTGACCCGTCAGAACTCTGCTTTTGTTCATACTATGAATTGTAAATGTTGTTTAGCTGTGGCCATTGCGTGTTGGCAATGGTGTTTTTACAATGCATACTAATATATTATTGTTATTATATATGAATATATTTAATGACATATGAAACATTGTGGATTACTTTTTTTTTTTTTTTTTTTACACATTTTGTGGTTGTTTAGACGGCTGTGATTAAAACCAGAAAGAAACCATAACTACTGAACACCAACCTGATAGAACTAAATACAGAATTAAGTTTAAATAAAGTTCTGTAAGCTCAATGACAGTGTTGTCTTCTCTCTGGGTCATAAACGCCTGTAGGAAGTCTCTTGCATAATCTTTTGCCCCCTATGTACCTTGGCCCTTAAGTTGTATTATTTTGGAGCAGCGCACATTCTCATGAGCAGAAACATTGGAAATTTACATTAGTGCAGCCTGAAAATAGCAGGTTCCCTTAAGTGTATGGCAATTTTTCTTACCGTATCAAATTCAGGCACAAGAAAATGCTTGCTAGATATTTACAAGAGAAATCCGGTCTCTTTGAAAACAGACTAACGCTATCATTTTATTAAATAATAAGTAAAAAACATGACTTAAATTATTCTCATTTTTTTTAAGATAAGATTTTATCACTATTTTGTTTTAAAGTTATCATATTCGCTTGGAATAGAACACAGAACACTAACGCTATCATTTTATTAAATAATATAAGTAAAAAACATGACTTAAATTATTCTCATTTTTTTTAAGATAAGATTTTATCACTATTTTGTTTTAAAGTTAT